>QANX01008153.1:0-16757 GCA_003254975.1 Ochetophila trinervis | reverse complement strand
TAATATATATATATATATATATATATATATGACTATGGCTGGAAAATAGTATCTATTTGTGATATATTTTCTCCCAAGAAATCCTGAAAAATTAGATGTATGGTTGTCAAGTTATGGACAACCTCTAGCAATAACGAGCATGGCGAGATTAACAGCTTTGAGATGGTTTTGCAAGATGAATAAGTAATTGTTTTATTTTTTTATTTTCTATTTTAACAATATATGAGTTTGTTCACTTATTTTGTCTAAATTTTTATAGGAATGAAGAATTTATACTTATACTAAACGATCCTTTGTGAAAAAGTTTATCAAAATTGTGAAGGAAGGAAAAGCCTACGACATAAATCAGTTCTCTTTTAAAGATAACGATGGTGGATATAGAACAACTAAACAATTATATATTATTGACTTTCAGTGGTCTACTTTTGTTTGAGAGAGGAATGAACCAATGACAATTCCAAAAAAAAAGTTTTAATTTTTGTGATTTTGGTGAAATCACTCGAAGGGTGGTCTATGACAAATATTTAGTTGGTAAATAATTTTTTAATTCTATTTTAATTTTTACATTTTATTGCTCTCTTTGATGTATTAACAACTATATCTTTGTTGGCAGATGTAATCGGTAAAAAAATTTATTATCAGAAGCTTGATGATTATAACAAAGATGGGAAGCCACATCAAAGAATTGTTATAAATTTTGAAGATCTTCATATGTAAACTATGTTAGATAAATTTACTGTTCTTAATCATTATTTTGACATTATCTCTTATGTTGTGTATGCCTTTACCTAATTATTATTTTGACATTATCTACTATGTTGTGTACATCTTTATACAACAAGAGAAAACTATCTTGCATTCTATGGGATGACTATGTAGGGAGAATCAGTTCGTATCTTGAACGACAGTTAATGATGTCGTTGTTCTCATAATCTAGTGGTGCAAAATTAAAGATTTTGCAGGTTCTATGTATTTTACATATTCTAGTTTTCTACTTTATGGTTGCTTTAGTCTTTGCATAATTTCGCTTCTTTTGGTTTGGCTTTACAAGATTCAAGCGTTTGTAGTCAATTTGAGTTAAATCAGCTTTCATGCTTTAAACAATATTTTTGCATCAGTATAACAGTCATAAAGAGTTAATAAATTGACAAAATATTTTCTTTACTGAACGAAACTTTTTAAGCTTTAACTTTTGTGGGATATATATTTTATGTTTATAGGCATAAAATACAGAATATCAATCTCCATGGGTGGATTTATAAAAATTATATAAACCATATATAATAAATACATTACTTTGTCATTGCATAATTTAAGCATCACTAAATCTTAAAATATGTCAAATTATAAGTGGTTGGTAAAGGATAGCTAACTCAAACATACGGTTATGATATATTATTCTTAACATATTAGCAAAAAAGAGGATAAATTTGATTTGATTTTCTTCCTACCAAAATGGAAGTTCTGCATTCGCAGTCCCATACAATTCAATTTTTTTGTTGAAATGTAATTTACACATCAATATAGAGTGGTATAACCAGACATGGGCTATCGAATATTTGTTCAAATACATTAATAAATGACATAACATGGTCACTGACACATTTTATAACCAAGATAATGATGAAATTTATGATGAGATCCAAATGTACTATGGCTGCAGGTATGTATGTGCCTGTGAGGATTTTCTAGCTTGTCCCACCTAGACCTGGCAACATGTCATGTGGTATTTGTGTTCGTGTCAAAATTTTTTCATCTAAATCAAACCTGTCTTTCATGTTGAAATATGTAAACCAAAACTTATTCATGAAATTATCGTATACCCGTTATCTAATACGTTAAACTTATTTTCAAAATTATTTAAAAAAATGAAAAATATATTTGATTTATAGTTTATAGTCCATACTAAAAAATAATAAAGCACATACAAACATAAAATATTTGTATCCTTTTACAAACCAAAAATAAAAACTAAAGCAACATACTTAATACATATTAAAAAAATAACAAACCACAAAAACATAATACTTAAATCCTTCTACACATGAATAATGAAAATCTAAAACAATATTGTTTGAAATAACAATAATACATAAACATATTCAATTTCAACCACATCTTCATTTCTTTAGGCTTTTTTTAGTTAAATTACTAAATTGTCATTAAAGATTAATGGGTCTATAATAGGTATAATGAGTTTTCGTGAGTCAACCTATTAAAATCCGTCAAGATAACAGGTTCATAATAGATCAATCCGTTCTCAACTCAACTCGTTTCAGATAAACCCAAACCCTTAAAAAACATACATGTTCGTGTTGTGTTAACGGGTCGTGTTGAAATTTGTCAGGTCTAGTCCCACCCCTGCCCATTAGGAAATTAAAAAATCAAAAAAGTTCTTCTAATTTTAAATGATAATCAAATAGAATAATTTTTTTTTGTATCAATAAATCAAATAGAATTGTTAATTTTGTTTTTATGAATAAAATAAAACAGAATGGTTGATTTTTTTTGGTAAATAAAATCATTTTTTATTTTTATTTTTTATGGAATAAAATCAAATAGAATAGTTGTAATATTTAAGTAAAAACATAATACTGTGGCACTTCTCAATTTTATAACTCAGATAATAAATAGGTTTTTAATTATATTTTAATGTACTTTGATTGTAGGTATGTATTAGCTTGTGAGACTGTTTAAAGAATTTTTAGTTTTCAAATAAATCACAGAGAGCCATATGTAGAAATATTATCATTTCACCTCCTTAATGATCAATTAGTACTTCTCGATGATGATGATTCATTAGATTCTATAGTTAACACTCAAGCTAGCAAGAACACTATGTTTATGGCCTGGATGGAGTCTGATAAGGAATATTTTGAAGTAAAACAGTCGACTTATGCCGAGTTTCCTACTAAATTTGTTTGGAAACCACAACAAAGAAAATTGTTTCCAAGGCGGAGAGGATTTTCCATTGGCAGAATGTTCTATGTTCCTCTTGGTAGTGGTGAGAAATATTACTGCAGGATTCTGTTAAACAGTGTAAAAGATTGTACCTCCTATGAAGATATCTGCAAAGTTAATAAAATACAACATACTTTAGCAAAATATGTATGTTATGCCTTCAGTCTACTTGATGATGACTAAGAATATGTAGATACTATAATTGAAACAAGTCAGTGGGGCTTTGGACACTTTCTTAGAAAAACGTTTGTTTCTCTGTTATTCTCCAACATCATTGGTAGACTAGAATATGCATGGGAAAAAATATGGTTTCTTCTGAGTGAAGATATATTGTATCTTTAAAGCAGATCGTTTCAAAATGAAGGTATTTGAGAAATTCTATAAAATTTTCTCTAAATTTGGATAAGAACTTTTTTTTTATTTGTTTTAAAACTACTATTATTGTTTGTTTGCACACTAAGAGCTTGTTTGGTATCCTGTATAGGGAAGCATAGTGAAGTATTATTTAGTTATACTGTGTTTGGTGAATACAACGTATTGTATTAAATAATACAATTTTACATTTTTAATACAAGTTTTGATGTATTAGTAATACACCAAACATTATATGTATTAAGTTATACAAGTCATGCAGATCCTGAGTTTGTGTGATTCTCTTTCTTTGGCCCTCAAGTATTTATTATTGTTGTTATATTTTATATATTGTAAGCATAAAAATAAAAATTAATGAAATTGTTAATACGAAGAAAATTATATTTTTCTTTAATATAAATATATATATTTTTTAAAAAAAAAAACCTTTAATAAAATTAGAATTAAAAAATTAAAAATTAAAAGTTTTTCTAAAAGTTAAAAATATAAATTTAAAAGCTTTAATAAAAGTTAAAGTTAATTTTTTTTAATTTTAAGAAAATAATCCAATACAATAAAAAATGTACCAAACATCAATTTAATACAATTTTATACCAAACATATGAGTGTATTATATAATACATTACAACACAATACAATACATTACAACACAATACAATACAATACAATTAAATACAATACAACGTACCAAACGAGCCCTAAGTGCTCTCTGATGAACAATTAAAGGAGCTTGGACTATATGAAATATAAAAATTGCTTATAAGAAATAATAAAAGTTTGAAAGATTATCTTCATTTGCTTATTCCGTCAGGTGATATGCTTGGAGCATCTAACAAACTAATTCAAGATGAGCTAAGCTATGACAAAATTGTCATTGATAAAGAACATAAAATCTTCATTTCTTATTGAATTGTGCTCAAAAAGCGATTTATGACATAATCACCGATACAATTTTTAAAGATAAAGGATGATTATTTTTTGTGTATATAGATATGAAAGCACTGGGAAGATATTCAAGTGGAGAACCCTATCTTCCTTTTTTAGATTCTAAAGTAAGATTATCCTCACTGTTGCTTCAAATGGAATAGCTGCATTGTTGATGCCCAACGGTAAAACTGCTCATTCTAGATTTTTAGATCCTTATTATTGTTAACGAGGATTTTACGTGCAACATTAAAGAAAGTAGTCCATTGGCTGAGTTAATCATAAAGACAAAGCTAATTATTTGAGATGAAACTCCCATGACTCAGAAATATTGGTTTAAGGCTTTTATATAAGACCATGAGGGATTTACACACTCTAGAGTTCTTGAACAACATTAACTGTTTGGGCCTTCCAAATAATGTTCTCAAGCTAAAAATTGGAACTCCTGTTAGACTAGTCTTCAGGACTATGTAATAGAATAATGCTAATTGTCACTTAGCTTAACACTCATGTTATAGAAGGAAATGTTATCACTAAATCAAATGTGGGTTAGAAAGTATTCATTTCACGTATGACATTGACTCCTTCAGATTAGAAACTGCCATTTAAATTTCAAAAAAAGCAATTTCCATATTATGTTTGTTTTACTATGACGATAAACAGAAGTCAAGAACATACTTTAACAAATGTTGGACTTTTCCTTTAAAGCTCTGTTTTTAGCGATGATCAATTATATGTGGTAATGTATAGAGTGAGAGACAAGAAAACATTGAAGACATTGATCCTAAATAGAGATAGACAATGGTGTAACTCAACATATAATCTGGTCTTTAAACAGATTTTCCAGACTCTCTCATAAATACTTATAAACTTCATTCATATGTTAAAAAAATCATTCTTTTATATAAAATCTCATTTTCTACATAATTATTCTTTTTTGCACTTGATAGTTGTTGTTTTATATTTTTATTATTGCATTTGTTGTTCGGTATAATATCCAAAATCACTAATATATTTCTTTTCAAGTAGAATGATATACGAAAAGTGTCTCAGATGAAATGAATCAGTAAATTTGAAGAGAACTATTTTACTGTTTTAACTGTTTTCCATTTTACCAGTCTATTTTATAATATTTTTTCATTTATGATGCTGAAACATGATGAAAAACACGACTTGACAATGTTATTGATGCAAGTTCAATTTTGAAAATATAAGTTTTTTAGAATATATAGTTGGAAGTTTTTCACATATTACATTTAAAAAAAAATTAATTAGAAGAAAATGACTTTTCATTTTTTTTCAAAATTACACATTAATTATTATAATTTTAATAATTTAGTAAATTTTTTAATAATAATGTTTTTCGTGCATCGCACGGGTATGATCTAGTTGAATAAATTTTTATTTGATTATACATCAATGTCATATAGATGTAGACAATGTCAATTTTTATGCCACATATGTAGCAATCCACATTCACCATTAGAGATGCTTAGAACATAATATAGATTGCTAAAGTTAACATACCATCTAAACAAATTTAGACATTGAATTGAAATAATGCACTTTAATGGTAATGTTTAAACTGAATGTCGAGCTGACGTGGTATAAACATTGTGAAGGTGAATGTCTATTTTTAAAAGTTGTATCAAACATAACCCTGGCAAATTTCAACACGACACGTTAACACGACACAAACATGAACGTTTTTGACGAGTTTGGATTTATCTGAAACGGGTTAGGTTTATAATAATTTGACATGTTATAAACTCGTTATCTTAACGGATCTTAATGGGTTGACCCATGAAAATCCATTAGACCCATTATAGACCCATTAATCTTTAATGGCAATTTAGTAATTTAACTATAAAAAAAAACTAAATAGTTGCTGTCATATTACTTACCATCCGTCTCTGTCTCCCAACCTCAAATTTTAATTTAGCCCATACTTTTGCCATTTGATAGTCATTTGCATTTTTGTTATTTTTAAGCTTCAATTTTCTTCCTCAAAAATACTTTTTTTCTCTGGTTTTAAGTTCAAAGTTTCTTAAAGCCAGTTCATTCTGCAAGTTTTTTAAAGTGAATATGAAACTTCTAATGTTAATAGTGTTTTTGTAGAAGTTATATATGTATTTTTTTTCTCAATATTTGATTTTATGGGTATTTTAGTGCTTCATTATTTTTTTTGTATGGACTATTAACTATAAATCAAATATATTTTTCATTTTTTTTAAAAATAATTTTGAAAATAAGTTTAACGTGTTAATGGGTTACACGATAATTTCATGAACGGGTTTGGATTTACATATTTCAACACAAAAGCTTAACGGGATAGGTTTAGATGAGAAAATTTTGACACGAACATTAATACCACACGACATAAACACAGCACGATAAGTTACTAGGTCTAAACATTGTCTAGTTTTCTAAAATGTAATTTTTAAAAAAAGATAATTTGTTCAAAAACTAAAAGCATTTAATAAAATATATATTTAATTAATAACTATAAATAATTTTTTTTATACGTTACAATTGGAGAATAATTTTTTAATTGATTATACATTTATACCATTTAGATTTAAACAATATATATATATATATTTTTGCCATATTTACTGCCATTCATATTTTTTATTAGATATACTTTTAAAAAACTCTTTTGTAAAAGAGAAATGGTTCCAATATAAAATCATTTTCAAAAATCATAATCACTCATAAGATCAATTTATTACTAATTATTATCTATTGATATCATTGGTGATAATCACCATAGGTGATAAACTGATGGAGGCATTATAGAATATGATATTCTAGCATTGAAACAAAAGAGAATGACATCATCTTACCAATATTTTTTTACAAAATTATTTTACTATTGATTATTACCTATCAATATTACCGGTGACAATCACAACTGATGTCAAACATTTTTTTTTTTTTTTAAGAATATCAACCAAAATTTTATCTTATTATGGTATATATTTTAAATTAAATCAGATTTTTTTTTGCTTGGTTAGATTTGATATGAAAATTAAATTAAAAGAGGTTAGGTCAAATATGGTAATCGCTAATTTAAAAAAAAATGTATATAAATGGTAATTTTTAAGTAGTTAAAAAAAAAAAAGAACATATAAAGAATATTTGGCGATGTACAAGGCAATATAATACACATCTCATACTGCACTAGGAATCTGATTCCCTTTCCTTAGCCAAAAATGGAATCTTAATCCCTTTTTCCATCCATAGAAAATAAAAGAATAAAATTAAAAGAAAAACAAATTCCAAATTTGGAATGGAAGTCGTTTTCTAAATTCCAAACCGCGAGAGTTGATGACCCGGCACTAAAGTGGTACGTAAATTTCCTAGCCAGAAATACATAAAATATATTGTTTAAATTGTTGGCTTTATTTTTTGTCAAAGTTACTAACTGGGATTTCTCACCTTGTGTGGGCCTGACTTAAACTAGTTATTTTTGGTCTTTGATACTTGATAGTAGACCAACCCCGAACCGAACACGATACGATGTCGTATCGAAAATGCCACCTCAGCAACCCATTTTATTAACTCTCTCTCTCTCTCTCTCTATATATATATATGTCTATATATCTAAGTCAATACAGAAAAGGGCAAAAATCCGAATGTCGTGGAAAAAACAGAGACCCCCGCCATAGATAAAGAGCTGCTTGAAAAGCGCCCTCTCTCTCTCTCTCTCTCTCTCATTTTTCTCTTCGTCGCTTTCAACACTCTATAGCGCAAAAGCAAAATACCAAACCCTAACCCTAAACTGTCTCTAACCTCAGTTTGATTGATAAAGACATGGCTGCTGCTTCTCTGGTTGCCCCTTCTTCTGCGTCGTCTTCGTTATCGCTGTCGTCGTCTTCATCATTCTCGCCGTTGTATTTTTCTTCTTCTTCTTCTTCTTCATCTGGCTTCTGTAAAACTTTGTTCTCCAACGATTCCAGACCTCGTGTTTGCGCTCCTATTGGCGCTGTAAGCACCTCCGACGCACAAGACTTTCCTTTTTTCTTATTATTATGGTTCAAATTTCTAAGATAAAAGAATGAAAAAGAGATTTTTTTTTTCAACGAATTTCAAAGCAATTTTGCTTTCATAAAGACCTATACGGGCAAACATACATATATATGTATGAATGTACGTATTTGTATGCAAATTTATAAGGTCATTATCGAAATTTTGACAATTTTTCTTTTTTAATGGAATGAAATCTTTGGTAGAGATGTGATATGGCTGAACCGAACAAGTATCCGAATGGGAAGCCAATTGTTCCTATTCTTAACGAACGGACACTGCCCAAATTCTTGGAATCAGCGCGCATGGAGAAAACAGTGAACAGAAACAGTACTAGGCTCAAATTATTTTCTGGTACAGCAAATCCTGCACTATCTAAGGTAATGGATCATATTCCAATTGGCAAAATATATTTAAAGTGAATTTTTCGCTTGTTTGTGATTGAATTCTTACTATCTCCCAGCAAAATAGTTTCAATCTGATTCTATTAGGTAATTAGGTAAGGAACTACTCTGCAAGTAGTAAAAAAGTTGAACCTCTTCTTGGACTGTCATTGTATTGGGATTGCATTCATCTGCGTGAAGTTCTCAACACCCGTATTTTCTCCTTTGCTTTTGATAAAATCTTTCATATTGAAAATCTTGTTATTCTTTCTAGGAAATTGCTTGGTACATGGGTTTGGATCTTGGAAAGATCAACATCAAGCGATTTGCAGACGGTGAAATTTATGTTCAGCTGCAAGAGAGTGTTCGAGGATGTGATGTCTTTCTATTGCAGCCAACCTGCCCTCCTGTGAATGAAAATCTTATGGAGCTAGAAATAATGATTGATGCTTGTCGGAGAGCATCAGCTAAAAATATTACTGCTGTGGTTCCATATTTTGGATATGCCCGAGCTGATAGAAAGGCAAGTTTTGTCTTCGTTGGAGTGGTTTTAATGATTGTATTGTGCTGTCAATTAAACATAAAATTATGTGTTAATTGTAATTCTAGAGTCATTTTTGTGCTTAGAATAAATTACTGTAACGTTTTCATAATAGTCATATTGAAATTCCACCAATCGTTTGAGGTTGAATCTCAATTGGACCAATGACATTTTAAGCTTTCAAACTATATTGTGCTTCTCAGTAGCTGCTAAAGTAGTCTATCTGCTGAGGAGCTCTGCACTAAATCTGATTGCTTTGTTTTACTCCTCAGACACAGGGCCGCGAATCAATTGCAGCCAAACTGGTTGCAAATATTATCACAGAGGCAGGTGCAAACCGTGTTCTTGCTTGTGATATTCATTCTGGGCAGTCAATAGGATATTTTGATATTCCAGTGGATCATGTGTACTGTGAGGTACTCACGGTCATGATTTTAATTCTTGACTTTTTTCATTTTATGTCCACGCATTTCATCATTCATGTCCACTGATTGTTATGTTATTTTATGCACTCTAGCATGTGATCCTTGATTATCTCGCCAGCAAGAGAATTTGTTCTAATGATTTGGTAGTGGTTTCCCCTGATGTTGGTGGTGTTGCAAGAGCACGTGCTTTTGCAAAAAAATTATCTGATGCACCTTTAGCCATTGTAGACAAAAGGCGTCAAGGACACAATGTTGCTGAGGTAATGTCACGACAAAATCTCCATTAACTACATCTATCTTCTGCTTAGAATGTGCAAGACTACTTGCTAATATCTGCAGAGTTTTATCGAGCCAGAGATTCACTAATTGCTTATTCCTTGTGTCTATTATTCCCTAAAATGCAGAGTGTGGCAAATTCATTATTACTATTTGGCAGTGATGATTTACAACCGCTCATTTAGGGTAAATAATGTCTAATTGAATATATTGACTGATCTACCTGTTTTAGGGTTAAGAATTCGAAGAAAAATGGCTAATTAGAATGGAATCAGTGAAGGAATATTAACTGATCTACTTCTTTGTCTTGACTAGTAGCTTGTTTAGAAAATGCAATGTGGGGTGTTGTATAATTTGCTCTTTGAAAAAACTTAGAATATGAGTTTTCTTCCACTCATCATCAGACTCAAAATTCTAAGTTCCAGAAAACCCAATGGCATTGCTTCTTTAACTTTTTGAGAATATCTACTTAATTGCAACTTTTATATCACTAAGTTCATGTTTATTTTCTATCTGCAGGTGATGAACTTGATTGGTGATGTGAAAGACAAAGTTGCAGTTATGGTAGATGACATGATTGATACTGCTGGTAAGTCGGTATATTATTATATCAAACTCTAGTTGCTTTTAGTATTTTGTATTTGAAAAATGAAAACTGAAAACTGATTTGTGCTTAATTCATGGTTCTTGAGGGTTAAAGTAGTTACAATTTTTAGCGCTTGTTTCCACTTAGTTTCTACTTGTCATCTGTTTTATTTTTTTTATCAGTCAACAACTGTCAGTTATCTCTTAGTTCCATTTTTCCTTGTATCAGAGTATTCTAAGAAACTATATTTTTAATAGGGCATGATACTGTATCAAGTTATCCCCTACCTCCCCTGATTTTATGATATCCTTGAGATTAAACTCCTGTTCATAATTCTTCTTCGTGTTGGCGGGGTTTAGATAGTTGATATGGCTGCCAGTGGGAAAACTGTCATCAGGAAAAGCACTAAGGGGATTTGTCATCAGCAAAAAACCAAGGATTTTCATTATGATTCTTAAGATGATGATATAAACAGTAGTATTTACTATTCATCAGCCATATATGGTAATTACTTATTATTTGGTTACTCTTTGATGTAGGGACAATTGCAAAAGGTGCAGCTCTTTTACATCAAGAGGGGGCTCGGGAAGTCTATGCATGCTGCACTCATGCTGTCTTTAGGTATACTTCATTTATAGAATTTGGTTTTGTTTCAAGATACTTGGTATTGACTGATATTATTTCAGCTTCCTTGTGATTAATCTTTCACTATTTGCTTTGTATTTTTATGGCATAGGTTACAAACCAATAAGGTTATCTAATTTACTACAGTTAACTGTTAATCCTTTAGAGGGTGTTAAAAACATGAACAAAAAAATTGTAATCTGTAAGTTTTATTGCTGTAATTAGAATCAACACTGTGCCAGAAGTTCCTTTCTCACGTAGAAAGCTGATGTAATTACTGTTACATGTGATTATAGTGATTTGAATTATTTTCATGTTATCTACAAAACAAGAAGAAAAAAAAAAATTGGTCATGGCATTTTCATGTGAAAAATACAGGATACTAATCAAATTATATGTGAAATGTGGGTGGTATTTTAAAGCATCTATACGTTGGCATTTTTATGAATCTCTGCATAAGCTTTTGAGCTATTTGAGACTGTTAATATCTTTAGCATCTCAGCCAAATACATTATTTTCTTGTTGTTTTAACCTCTAAAGCCCACCTGCCATCGAGAGGTTGTCAAATGGCCTGTTTCAAGAGGTGATTGTAACAAACACAATTCCTGTTGCGGAGAAGAATTACTTCCCTCAATTGACTGTGCTTTCAGTGGCTAACTTATTGGGTGAAACTATTTGGCGCGTTCATGATGATTGTTCTGTGAGTAGCATTTTTCAGTGAAAGCAGAAAATGAACAAGGCAATTTTATTTAATGTCCTCTTTCAAATATTCTTTGTAATTTTTACTTTTTTCTTGTAATATGCCAAAATTAGGTAGCACAAATTTATAGTAGTTATCTTCTTTATTTCAAATTAGTAGTAGTCTTTACATCTGGATAAAAAGAACTGGGGGTCTGTATTGTCCTCAACTTTGGTCCATTATTGAAGAAAAATCACCTCCCCCAACCACATCTAGTTTTTAATAAATTTAGGGGTTACTACGTTTTCTTCATGAATTATAATACTTTTCCATTTTATGCTTCAAACTATGAATCCCCCCTCGTAGCTTCTTGAACTATTATTTTTCTACGACGAATGAATTTGGTGAATGTGATGATGCACATCTTGTAATTGAAGACTGTATGCCGAATTTTGTTAAATTCGTGAGATAAAATTGTAAAAAAAGGTATAGCTTATGGGACTATAATGTTTAATAATTCTAGATTTATCAAAATATTAATCAAATTTATATACCAAATAATATAGCAGGTGATGTCATAATATTTAACTAGTTTTGTATTTACTTGTCTATTTAAAAGTTTATTTATTTATATTTAAGTTATATGAATATGTTAACTAATAATATATTATTATTTGATAACAAAATTTAGTGAATATCTTGGTATGTATAACATTATTCTAATGTGTTTACCCTGTAATTTTTTAACAACTATACATTCAACTATTTTTTATTTTTTAAATACTGGGTGTAGGTAAGATATCTTGAGTTGTTTGTCTTAAGAAAAATATGCTTTAGGACCATAATTTAATGAATGCTTTTGATTTGTGCATATTTAAGGCATATACAGCATGCTATGTATTGATGAAAACATTATTCAATGTTATCGAATCCAACGGCAAACCGTTCTTTCTTTCCTCTTACAATTATGATTGATAATGAATTTGAATTCTCATTAATTATGTGTGTTTGAATATTAATTTGAATTCTCATTATTCAATGTTATCGAATTCTCCCTATTGATTAAAAAAAATAATGAAACATAAATCCTAATTGTGCAAAGAAATTATGACTAAAAGTGATTTGAAGTGATTTAACAATTCTATAATATTTATGTGTGTATATTGCAGAAAACTTTTTTTTTGTCGATATTTGTGGGATGGAGAAATTGCACCTGATCGTAGACCCAATGTACAAAAGGTAATTTACCAAAAAAAATGTACAAAAGGTAGGTAAAATACTGAACTATCTAAAATTCTGAACGATCTTCCTAGTCTAATAAAATTGATATATATACACACACATATATAAAAAAAATTCATCAGGTTAGCAACTATGGAATTACTCTATATGCATTGTATATATAAACATGCGCGCACACACACATACATATGTATATGTGAATTTGACTATGGTCAAAATATCTTGATTATTTTTTTATTAGAATTATCATTAATAACTTTATTGTTGAAAATGTGTCATTATATATAAAATTGTGTCTGATAACATGTCATTAGCGATAATTCTGATAGAAAAACTATCACAATATCCTAACTATAGAATTGTTATATATTTAGAAAAACTCAAGTGCAAATATTCATATTGTGTGTTGCACCTAGGTTAGATTTAAAATTGTTATTATTTTCTTATGTTTGATTCATTTTATAAATTTAAGCTTATACAGGTATAACAATTTAAAAGAAGTTATTTATTTATTTATTTTTATTTACATTTGGAGTTGCCACCGCCGCCGACAATAATGATGATGATGATTATTTTTATTCTATAGGTTTACTTTTTTTAGTGCTTGTTCAAAATAATAAAAAAGAGTAAGCTATGTTTACTTATTTGATTTATGATTTATAAAATCTCAAGTTAAAATTGAGCTCTCGGTAAGTAGTAAATGCTTTGAAATTGCTACATCATAAAACATAACATAAATTTATTTAAAGAAAAATTTCAATACAAAATATACAAATTGTCTAATTTAATAGTAACATTAATGAAATGAATGTAAAGTAATTATATCCAAATATAGTAAGAAAGAAAAAAAGAAACCTTATTTACAAGCTTCCTTCTCCGCCCATTATCATATATACATGTCATGTCAAACTTTCATCTTATTCTTTTTAAGATGAATTTTATTGTTATGCATTTGAAAATAAAAATCTTGGTTTTTGGCACCAATGCTCTCTAAGTTTTATTAGGATTTGCAAATTACATTATGATCTTCATGTTTAGCACTTACATCCTTTGATCTTTATAGACGTTGGCACAACTTGGCAGTAGTACTCATAGACCTTCAACTCTCTAAATATGTGCTCTTAACGTTCACGTGTTTTGCACGTGAACCATAATAACAAAGGTATTTTTGAAACCGTAAATTAGTTTTGCACTAATACCTATTCAGCTTAACTTCATTATGTACTAATACCCGTTGAACTTTATAAGATACTAATCGATTTGCACTTGTACCCTCTCTACTTCTCCAATTACATATGTTGACAACTTTTACAGAATTTTGAACTTGTATTAATCATTCAGATACAAACATATACAAACACTACAATGTATCCATAAAGTTCATTTCATTAAATCAACCATTGTTTCAAAAAAAAATTTTGTATGTGGGATATCAAAATAAAATGTGTATAATTGTTCACATTAGATTGATTGGTTTTGTGAAGTACCACACCTATTACAAGGAACTTTCCAAAACAAACAACCTAAAAAAATATAACTAAGCTAAGCTAGTCTAAGCTAAGTTATCCTCAATTCAATTAGACACACATTTTTTCAACCATAAACACTGCAGTTATACATAAAGTTTACTTCAATATAATATAAAGTGACCTAAAATAGAAAAACAAATTTAAAATCAACCCACAAGTGGTTCTTCATGACTGATTGCATCTTCATGTGCCTCTTCCCTTTCCCTTGCCGATAAGAACTTTGGTAAATAGTAAATAAATAAATAAAAGACAAGAAAAAGAAGATAACTATGTAATCATTTTAAAATAATCAGCAACTGTCAAACAATAACAGAATGAAGCACAATTCCATTTCAAAGGGTTTTTACATTGAACAAGTTCAATGGTTTTGGAAAAAACAAGTCTAAAGCCTAGAGAATAAATTAGAGAGATAAAGCTAATTGCAAGATTGTTTGCATATGTAATTAGTGAAATGCAGGTGGCACAAGTGCAAGTTCAACACTACAAAAAAAAACGATGTTTTGTGACGGAAGCAAATTCGTCACAACGTATAGTATGTGTGACGGATTCGTCACACAATCCACCAACTGTGACGGTAACTAACCCGTCACAGTGCTTTCGCAATAGCCCCGACACAAATTCTCTTCAGTGACCGTTTACTGTTCATCGTCACAAAAAATGTAGTTTAAGTGACGGCAACAATCCGTCACTTATATTCCAACCCATTGAAATTTTCCGGCGAGCCACCGCCGGCAAAGATTAAGTGACGGATCATTTTCCATCACAATCACGACATTTGTGACAGTAGTGTGACGGACAACCGTTACTGTTACTTAACTGTGACGGCTAACTAACCGTGACAATTGTGCCGCTTAGTCACGACTTTGTGACGGATTCCCGTCACAGTTGCCCAATTTATTTTGTGTCACCAACGACACTCTTTTGTGACAACTGTGTGACGGATTTCTGTCACTGATATATGATTGTCACTGTTCGCAGCCGTCACATAAACATTGTTGTTGTGACGGTTTCCCGTCACGGATATATAATTGTCGTCATTTTCAGCCGTCACTTAAACATTGTTGTGACGGTTTTGTGATCTAAAATAATGGCACAAGAACTACAAATCATCAGTATAACTGAATGCACAAAGAAAAAATAATAATAAAAAGCTTTCTTCCACAGAGGTAGAACTGAAGATTTTTTTTTTTAATATAGACTAGGTAGAAGTAAAAAGCTTATTGTCAATAATATACAAAAAAACAAAGTGCAAACATAGATAATCAAGAAGAAAAAATAATAAATAATACTTGTTCATATACCATTTTACTTTGCACAAACATAGAAAGCACAAACATAGAACCCATGTTATCATATAACCATGCCTTGATTTTCCCATCAGTTGCTGTTGAAAAGATGAACTAAGGAAAAGAAAAAAGAAAAAAACAATAAATAAATAAACAAGAAAAGAAGACAATGTATAATACTTGCATAAAAACATAAAGTAGCTGTCAAGTTAAGTTTCAGATGCCTCCACACACACACACACACACACAAACACAAACACAGAGACATTTACNAAAATTATACTTTGATAGCACAGATTCCATATCAAAGCAACAAAATTAGCCACAAGGACCTACAATTGATAGCACAGATGAAAAGTTGGAAATTTAACTTAACAAGATAAATTAATAGACCAAACATGATAATAAGAATAACAGCAAACACATGAATATGATTAAATATACATTCTAATTTGAGAACACATAGGCAATGATGGCAACTTTCATTATTGACTTGTACTATGAATATGAAAGCTATATACTTGTCTTTACAAATCTGCAAAGTGCAGCACATTTGGGTTCTGCCTCTAAGGGAGCTTGTGAAAATCAGTTATGCATATATGCACATACAGTTGAGACACACCAAAAAAAGAAACTGAGCTTTCAAAACTCTTTTGTAGTCTTCATTGTGATGCTTTGGTCATGGAAAAGAGTGCAAAATCAATATGTTTTTCGTTTAATTAAAAAAAAAAAAAAAAAAAAACTAAAACAAACAATCTTAAATTAGAGTTAATCAGAAAGCAATAAAAGTATAAATCCAACCTCACAATCCTTTTTCTAAGTTTTTTTTTTATATCTTCCTTACTGGCAATCTCTGCAATAACAAGATAAACAGATGCATGTTACATAATCTGATTGGGA
>QANX01008150.1:9659-24905 GCA_003254975.1 Ochetophila trinervis | reverse complement strand
ATTTAAAATTCAATTAGTGATTAAATATAAATTTATTAAGATACTAAAATTTTATTTGAAAAAAATGAACTCTATCATAACCTGGTAAACGATAAATGTGTTTTAGTTTTTAATAATTTCAGCTTTTGAAGCGATCTATAAATTGAAAAAATAAGTATTGATTCTATAACTTTCAAATCGATCTAATATGAGTTTAATTCTATATATAGAGTTTTGCTATAGAATTTTTATTTTTTTATAGAAAGCTTCAAATGCTTAAGGAAAAATTCACTTGTCATTTAACCCCAAAAAATATGATTTCTCTAATGTTTTTCATTTGTATTTCTATATATTTGCTCTAATATTCTTGTTGATATTTCAGTCAATATGAAAACAACTTTCAATATTAAATTTTTTCAAATTTTGCCTTTATATATTGATCTGTAACTTTTTTTCATATTAAATATTGATGTTCTTGTTTAATGAAAGATAAAATAGACTATTAATGCAAAATAAAGAAAAAACAGAAGTAAAATTAGCCTTTTGAAAGAATTAAGATGTGAAAATAAATTCAGTATATTAAATCTGATGTTGTTAATGTATTACACTATATAGAGGTTGAGTCCAACCTAATTACATATTTAACAAAAGCGATAAAGAAGCCTACTATCTAGGAATGTATAAGATAGCATCCTAATCATATACAAAGAGTTAATAAATATGCTTATCTTATACGTATTGAAATATTCAAATACTATAATCTAACATCCCCCCTCAAGCCGAATTGTGAGGAACACAAGTTCAGCTTGTCTTGAAGAAGTATAAACCAAGAGGTAGATAATATTTTGGTGAGAATGTCTGCCACTTGATACTCTGTAGGTAGATACTGAATTGCAAGGCGTTTGCTGACTACATGATCACGAATAAAATGCACATCAACTTCAATATGTTTTGTTCGTGCATGAAAAGTAGGGTTGGCTGCTTAGCTTTGAGCACTTAAGTTGTCACATCAAATGACTAGTAACTGTGGTATCTTAATACTGAGTTTAGAAAGGAGAGTTTGAATCCACACAAGTTTAGCAGCACCATTAGCAAGTGCACAGTACTCTGACTCAGTGCTAGATCGAGTTACAACATGTTGTTTTTTAGAAGACCATGAAACTAGATTATTACCAGAAAAAACATAATTAACCTCCAGTGGAGCACCTATCATCAATATCTGAGGCCCAGTCGGCATCGATGTAGGCATAAAATGCACTTTGAGGATTATCTTGAAACTGAAGACCCAAATGAATAGTACCTTTAAGATACCGAAGTACTCGTTTGCATGCAGTCCAGTGAATTTCCATAGGTGATTGCATGAATTTATTGAGCTTGTTAACAATAAAGCTTATTTCTAGGCGTGTTAGTAAAGGATATTGTAAAGCTCTAATTGTACTTCTATACAAGTGAGGATGAGAAAACTTTATACCAATGTCACGGCTCATTCTGTGAGTATGACTTGCAGGACTCGGGCTTGTTTTGCACTCATATATTTCGGTTTTGGTAAGAAGATCCTGATGTAATTGCTTTGAGTTAAGAGAAGACTAGTTGCTGTCCAAGACACTTCAATACCTAAGAAATAGGTAAGCTGACCGAGATCCTTAAGAGAGAATTTAATATCAAGTTGAGAGATGAACCGATCAATTAACTTAGAATTTGAGTCTGTAACAATTATATCATCCACATATACAAGAGCCCATATTGTGTCAGTCTTGGTGTGAAGAATAAACAAAGAAGAATCCAATTTGGATCTTTGAAAAACCCATGTCCCAAGTGTAGATTTCAGCTTGTCATACCAAGCACGCGGTGCTTGTTTAAGTCCATATTAAAATTTATGAAGTTTACACACATGAGAAGGAAAAGAGGAACTTACAAAACCTTCGGGTTGAGCCATATAAACATCCTCAGAGAGCTTACCGTTAAGGAAAGCATTGTTGAAATCAGTTTGATGAATGGACCATTTATGAGATACATCAATGGACAACACAAGCTGAATTGTCGCAGGCTTAATCACAGGACTGAAAGTTTCTTTGAAGTCAATTCCCAAATTCTGATGAAAACCCTTTGCAACCAGCCGAACCTTGTACCTATTAGTACATCCATCCGGATTACATTTGATCTTGAATACCCACTTGCAACCGATTATATTCATGTTTGGAGGAACAAGAACTAGAGACCATGTGGCTGTTCGATGAAGTGCATGAATTTCTTCAAGCATTGTTGTTTTCCACTTGGCATGAGTGAAAGCTGCCTTGGTTGTGAGTGGCTCTGTAACGACCCAACCCTTAGTATCTCGATTCTTTTTTTCGGCAGTGTTGACCAAGCTCGACCGTAATAGTAGCCGAGAGTTGAATTTTTATAGGATTAGAATTTAAGTTTGACTTGGGTACCATAGTGTAGAGCTTATTGATATGAGTCTGTAGACAGGAGGCACGCGAAAATTGGACTTACCGATAAAAAGTTATGAGCTTTCAAAGTTACGAGACCATACCGGCTTTTCCCGAGCAAGTCCTGAGTCCGTCCCGAGCTATAAATAGCCCAAGACCTGTTGGTGGGTCATTTGGGATAACATATTTCTCTCTCTTCCGTTTTCTTTCTCTCTTTCCTCACCCAAGCAGACAACCACCTTTGAGCTTCAAATCAACCAACCTTCGACCATTCCTTTGATACACGTGTCAGCCACCCTTGTAGTACATCACGAGAGCTTTCGGGTGACATCTTACGGTCGCTGATGAAACACCGGACGCACCCTGTAGCTCTGGTCGAAGTCACGACAGCAAGATCAAAGTTTTCCAGCCGATCTGCACTATTTCCGGCCATTCCAGCTTGAACCTAGACCCTTACCCCCTATTTTTGGACCTTTTGAGTTCATTTCCGACCTCCCCTTGCCCAGATTCAAAGCTGTTTAAGAGATATCGCAAAACCAAGTTTGAGCAGCGGCTTCCGGTGAGTTTTTCCGGTGAATTCAAAGGTTATCTTTGGAAGGTGAGACCATGTTCTTGATCCTTGTCCTTTGGGCTTTCCAATGGTACATTGTTTGCGAATTTTGGAGTTCGTTTGGTTGATTTTCTAGTCTAGGGGTATTTTGGTAATTTCACTTGGGTACCAGAAAATTTGATTCTGGGTGCTGTAGTTTCGGTTCAAGGTTAGAGATGTTCGATTAAAGGTATTGGAAGGTTACTGGAAGCTTCAATTGAGTTCAATTTGGTCCCGCGGATCGAAAGCCCTAATTTCAAGGGTGTCGAGCTTTACTGATAAATAACATGTTAAGTGAACAGTCGAGTTAGGACACTTTGTTGCACACAACTTTAATTTCAGTGTTTGAGAACCTAAGTTTTATCTTGTGATGTTTATCTAAGATCCGAGTCAGTTTCGGGAGACGACCCAGCTGCAAATCGAGTTTGAGTTGTATGCTGTGAATGGATTTTCTTTCTCAAACTCTTTTGGGTTATGAGATTATTTATCTATACGTATATTGATGATGCATACTTAACAAATATTTTCTCAAAAAAAAAGCATGATTTCATATTATTATTATTCATTATGATCATTATCATATTAATTATATCACGAGATATTATTATGAGCATTATTACCATGTTTATCGTGATTACTGTCATCATGAGAAGTTACGAGAAAGAAATATATTTTTATCACGCATCTTTATGCATAAGGCTTATGAGAAATGAATACTAATTTCAGCATGCATCTTTATGCATATTATTGTTATTGAGATACGTATACCCCATACCGAGTTAGATATATGGTGATGTCATGATGGATGATGATGATGATGTATGATGGAAATGGTTGATGATATTGTGCCCATGGCACCAGAGATGATTATTGCCATCCTCCTTGATGCACTTGTATTCATTGTGCGGATGTGAGATTCCCGCATGAGCCCTTCGGGACGCTGAAGGGTTACATGAGTTTCCCCCTTCCTCACTCTGCAATACCTTGGGACGCCAAGGACCATCGTATGACAGTAGGCTCTCAGTATGATTGGGTATACGAGTACTGAATAGTACAGTATTTTTATGCATTCATCTTTGTGAGCATTTGATATATTTATTCTATTATGTATGTAAATGCATGGATACAGATTTAAAAGATTAAAGTCACAAATTATGTTATACATATTTTATGAGTATACAGTGTATAAATTATATACTATACAATGCATATGCATGTTTATCAAGTTATGCATTGAGGAAATGAAAACAGGGTTTTTCGAAACATTTTGCAAACACGGGACTTTTCAAAAGAGTGAATGTGAGGTTTAAAAACAGTTATGGTTTTGAATACTTTTTTTTTATTCACTCATTGAGCTTGTCTCATAGTAGTTTAAAACCGTCCTTTTTAAGCTGCTGCTGGTCCTGCTTACGCCGCATCTCGGATCTACTAGTTGTCCTTCCCTTCAGCTATTTTGATGTACTTCTTATATCTTTGTATCAGACTACTGTATTTTGAGACTCATGTTTAACCTATGTTAGATGCTCTGATGAGACTTATTATCCTTTATGTATTTTATAACATATGATGTTTTTGGATCAGTCGTTGTTAGTCACTGTTCTCAGTGTTGTTGTTCCATTTGTTAGGGAGATTTCATTGTGCTAAGTCTGGGTTAGTACAATGGGGTCGCCCTAGTTGGGATTGTCCCGTGTGTCTTGGCCAGACCTCGGGTGCGGTCCTGTCAGGCTCACTGTTGTCTAGCTCTTGGATAGTTTGAGAGAGAAATAACTTGGGCTTATAAATTCCAGTTTTGGATTGGGTAAGCATTTGGTGAGTGGTGGTCAGCTGTTTGAGTGGAAGATCAATAGTTTAATTGATTGGTGATGGGAGAGATAATAGTGGATCGGGTGAGGTGGAGGGTGTAGGCTGGTGGGCATTTTCTCTTTTCCGTAGCATAGTAGAAGATGTAGGACCTGACGTGGAGAGAAAAGGTGAGGAATTTGGAGTGGCATTGTTAATGCATGTGGCCGGTGAGGTGGGTACACGGGTAGGACTGCAAGGTGGCAGAACATTATTGTGAACATCTCCATTTGTTGCATGTAAAGGTGGCTGTTTGGAAGACTCTTTTGAGAACCCATGTAGAGGCCCTGTAGTGTGAGACATTGATAAAGGTAGTACATGAACATGAGTATAATTTTCAACAACAGTGGGAGCCACAGTACAAGGTTTATGATGAGGAAATTTTTGCTCATTGAAAATAACATTCAGAGAAATATATATTTTGCTGTTTGCAGACTCTGACACTTATATCCTTTATGAATAGGACTATAGCCTAGAAAAATACATATCTCAGAGTGATAGGAAAATTTACGAAACTGATATGGCCTAATAAAAGGAAAACACTCACACCCAAAAACCTTTAATTTTGAAAAATCACAATCTTTTTGAAAAAGTTTTTGAACCGGGGATTTATTTTGAAAAGCTTTTGTGGGTAATCGATTGATTAAATATGTGGTTGTAGTCGAGCATCCTGCCAGTAAGTTATTGGAATATTACTGTGAGCAATAAGGATTAAAGCAATTTTTGTAATATGTCTATGCTCACATTCAATTTTCCCATTTTGATTATGAGTATGAGGGCAAGAATGTTAAAATTTAGTGCCAAAATCAATTGAAACATGAGCTAACACACGATACTCACCTCCCCAATCAGTCTGTAAATTTTTTATTTTTGTTTGAAACAAATTTTCAATAAGAACTTTAAACTGTAAGAAAACATTTTTTACGTTAGATTTGAGTTTTAATTGATAGATCCAAACAAAGCTTGAAAAATCATCCTCAAATATCACATTATACCTATACCCCTCATAAGATAAAACAAGAGCAGGACCCCAAACATCAGAAAATATTAACTCAAGTAGTCGTGTGCTTTTTGATTTAGATTGTGGTGCAAAAATTCTATGCATTTTACCTAAAAGACAACTTGAGCAAAATAAATCTTTATTACTCAACTGAAATTGTTTACAATGACGAGAAATAAATTGTAAACTAGAATTAGAGGGGTGTCCAAGGCGTAAATGCCACAGATTATTAGCAGAAGAAGAAATAGTAAAGCAAGATTTATTAAAATGCTGAGAATTTATACCACAACTAAAAATAGAATTTTTAAAGGAAGCAAGCAGATACACTGTAAAGACCATCTCTAAAGGTTCCTTGGAAGAGGACCTCCATCGTAGTCGGATCCTTTACAAACACAAAATTAGAGTTAAATTCAACAATAACATTATTATCATTTGTCAATTGTGCATTACTCAAAAGGTTCTTTGTGATATTTGGGACATTAAGCATATTTTTTTAAATGAATATTTTTGTTTGGCATTGAAACAATAGAAGAACCGGTATGATTAATTTTCAAACCTTGTCCGTTGCCAACAACTAGCTTCTTTGAGTCACCATATTCGGTCCTTTGTTGGATATTGGAGGGATTAGACGTGATGTGATTTGTAGCACCACTGTCAAGGAGTAATTCAGGTTCCCAATTATTTCAGGAGACGTATAATAGCTAGTGTTATCCCTATTTTTGTGTGCTAAAAAATACGTTGTAGAGGAGTTATTAGAATTAAGCACAAAATTCTTGTCATACTTATGGTAGCATTCCATAACAGTGTGGCCTGGTCGTGTACATAGTTGACAATAAACCCGATTATTTTCAGATCGTCTATCTCTCCAACGATAGCGACCACCACAGTTTTGTCCTCCCCAGAAGTTGCTAATTTGATTTTCTCCTCCTCGATTACCATGATAATTATTATTATCATATTGCCGTTTACTCCTATTGACAAGATGAGTAGAAAGATGCGGTGGCAATGGTGGTGACGCAATAGTTTGAATTCTCATTTCTTGATTGAGAAGTAAAGCAAGAACTTCTTCAATTTCAAGAGATTCCCGAAAGGAGTTGACATTTGTTACCACAACATCATATTCAAGCGACAGTCCTTACATAAGATGCCTCATGAAATCTTCTTTGCTGATTGGGTGATCGGCTATATAAGACCATCAGATAGCTCTTTGATTTTTGTGTAAAATTAAGTAATGGTGAGTTCTTGTTGATTGTAATTGTAGTTTCATTTGCATCAACCGAGCATGTGATTGGCTTCCAAACAACCTGCCAACAGAGATCCACAGATTTTTACAAGAATTTCAATAAGTCAAAATAGTTTGTATCTCTGGAGAAATTGATGAATGAATCCAAGTCGACGCCAGTGGAGAAAATCTTGATTAAGAACCATTCTTGTTGTATTCGAGATTGTATAATCTTTTACTTCAATAAACTCAGGTGGGCCTTGAATTGTGCCGGTCACAAAACCTTCCATATTGCTGACGATAATTGTTGGAAGAATCTGTGCTTTCCATATTGTAAAGTTGCTTTGTTTCAATTGGAAAGGGAATGTATAATTCGGTATGGTAACCTGACTTAGTAGTGGAATGATCGAAGAACTAGGAGTGATTGCCATGACGTTAGTAAGAGGCTCTGATACCATGAAATAATTAAGATGTGAAAATAAATTCAGTATGTTAAATCTGATGTTTTTAACGTATTACACTATACAGAGGTTGAGTCCAACCTAATTACATATTTTACAAAAGGGATAAAGAAGCCTACTATCTAGGAATGTATAAGATAGCATCCTAATCATATACAATGAGTTAATAGATATGCTTATCTTATACGTATTCAAATATTCAAATACTATAATCTAACACCTTTAATGACCCCAAGAGAAACGTTTCATGAAGGCCAATTGTCCCTTGGCCCTTCTCAATTGAGCTAGCCTTTAATGACGTCAAAAGTAAAAAGTAATCACCATATACATATTTTACTTCACCAATAATAACCACTACTTCAATTATAAAATATGCTTATTCATGACGAAGACTCAAACTGCGGCCCTTTGCAACACATCTTATTCATAAGGAAAAAAAAAAGATTCAATTAAGAAAAATAAAACCTATAAGTTGTAGTTTGGCATATATACTTTAAAATCTTGAAAATTTTGAAGATCTAGGAGACTGATAGATATTAGTATAGGTAGCTATGGATAACATTAGTGTGAGAAGAGCTATAGTATTGTTTATGATGGCGTTAATAGTAGAAGCAAATCAACCTCAACAATATCCTCCTTATGATCTTTCTCTCGGTTCACTTCCTTCTTCTTTTTCTTCCTTTTCTTCAATGGATATAGTTCATATTCCAAACATCTTGTTAAACCATCGGTTTTTTACGTGCATGGGAGCAGCTTATAGAATGTGCATTACTCCATCAAAAGATGATCCTACTGTTGGGACACTAAACAACCCTTGTATCAGGCTTGAGAGTAGAAAATGCATTGAGAAGCATTTACACACTGTGTTTCATTGATTTCTTAGCTGTACAAACTACACAATCAGCAAATCTTCTCACTTTGGTATGAAGTTTTAACCCTATACCATCTTTGTATGTATGTATGTATGTATGTATGTATGTATGTATGTATGTATGTATGTATGTATGTATGTATGTATGTATGTATGTANTTCCAGTTCTTGTGGGACTAGTGATAGAAACTTATTTTATTTTATAGAACAATTTTTTTCATCTAGTTTTTGTTTTATAATTTTGTTAATGTTTTTTAGTCATATGGTATCATATCAATGGTGGACAGAGGTAACGACATGAAAAAGGGGACAAAAAATTCGGANTACATGCATGGGAGCAGCTTATAGAATGTGCATTACTCCATCAAAAGATGATCCTACTGTTGGGAGACTAAACAACCCTTGTATCAGGCTTGAGAGTAGAAAATGCATTGAGAAGCATTTACACACTGTGTTTCATTGATTTCTTAGCTGTACAAACTTCACAATCAGCAAATCTTCTCACTTTGGTATGAAGTTTTAACCCTATACCATCTTTATATATATATGTATGTATGTATATGTATATATATGTATGTATGAGTAGGCCCATAATGGATGGAGATCTTTTTTTCCAGTTCTTGTGGGACTAGTGATAGAAACTTATTTTATTTTATAGAACAATTTTTTTCATCTAGTTTTTGTTTTTTAATATTGTTAATGTTTTTTAGTCATATGGTATCATATCAATGGTGGACAGAGGTAACCACATGAAAAAGGGGACAAAAATTTCGGATCCTTCACATTAGATCAACTTGATGATTCTTGCATGAGTTTAACCTTTATTAGTCCTTAATCTCTTGCAAGGACTGAGATTTAAAGATGAATTATTTGCCTGTAATATGGGCTTAGCGAAATACTTGAACCTAGCCTATTTGGGCAAAGTGACATAGGCCCATGGCAAACAGTAATGCATTTCAATCTTGAAAGCCATCTAAGGGTTGATAAAGAAAAACCAAATGTTAAAATCATAAAGTCAACATGTTATGAGTCATGTTATATATAAAGAATCATTCTCTTATCAGTACTTTCTAATGATTTTACAATTAGGACTTTTAGTATTAGCTCTTGAAAATTGCTTTAAATGTTGAAATTAAAAAAATGTTTTGATAAGGACTTCTTTAGAGTTTTACAATTAGGACCTTTATTATTAGCTTTTGAATTCCTTTAATGACTGGAATTGAAAAATGTATGGATAAACTATATAAGTCCAGTGAAATACTAAATTAATTCTAAGCGGGTAAAAGTGAACCATAGACTCATATAAACTACAAAGACATCTTTAATTCTTAGCCTTTGAAATAATCCAAGGTCTGATAAAAAAGATAATGATGGTTATCCATTAGGGCACCCTGTATATATTTGTATATTGTTTAGTTTATCTGAATGTAAAACATGTGACCTTAAAATTTTTAGCTTAAAAAATTATGAATTATAGGTTACATCAACGTTAACCATATGTATAATCATTTATATCTTTTTGTTTCTTTTTTGTTTTTGACAAAATCATTTATATTTTAGTAAATTTTCACTTGTATAATTCGTTAATATTATTCATTAATTATATGAACATTGATGGCGATGATGATTTCTCTTGGTATGAAATGTTATCGTAATGATATGACAAGAAATTTAAATTTGTTTAGACACACAAACACTGGTTATAAGCATAATTCTCTAGTGATATTGAAGATACAAATATATGGTATTAGAAATTTCTATTAAGGATATGAATAAAAGACTAATTATTGCTATATGCAGCACTTTTACTCTTTGGTGGATCCAAAACTGCCAAGCTTAATGTTTATTTAGATTATTGAGACAAAATGATGCAACATTGTTATGTAATTAATTGATCGTTTTCACGAATTGAAACAGAGTGGGATCAAGTGAACAACTATATGGAAACCCACTGTGAGGATTGCAATAAGGATTCTTAGTAACCTATTGTTTTTATTCCCGCATTATTTTGAAACTGATCAGTGAAAAGAAATATAATTGTCTCACATTGATCGGTGGTATAAAGCATTTGTATTTTTTTAAGTATAAATGGTAAGTGGAAAATACAATCTTTGATTGAGCAGATTTTGTTTTATTTGTTTAGAGAATTTCGATTTGGCTTCAATTTTGGAAAGATAATCAATTTTGTGGTCTCTCTTTTTTTTTGGGTACGAAGGGTTAATAGATTCAAAGGTATCACTACAATATAAACAGTCTACG
Source organism: Ochetophila trinervis (assembly GCA_003254975.1). Lineage (NCBI taxonomy): Eukaryota > Viridiplantae > Streptophyta > Magnoliopsida > Rosales > Rhamnaceae > Ochetophila > Ochetophila trinervis. The sequence goes on along the minus strand of QANX01008150.1, from coordinate 14,256 downwards.
CTTCATATATGCTTGGTGATGTAAGGAAATAATGGCTTTATTTGCATATATGTTTTGGCTTGATTACAAATTAAGAAGAATAAATTACTACTTATATATTCTCGAAGAAGGAAATCGTACATGGATTTACTCGCACTTACACAAGTGAAATTTTAGGTATATCGGTGAGATTATAGACTGCAGAGACTTGGGGATTAAGTAATTCATTTTTGCTTTGCAATTTTATTCTCTATAACAAAATTCCTACGCAAGGGGAAATGTTTAAAGCATAAATTAATTCTCTAAATTAATGTTTAATTTGTTCACATATTTTTTGGAATTGATCAGTGAAAAAAATATAATTGTTCCACATTGTTTGGAGATATGAAGCATTTGAATATTTTCAAGTATAAATAAGTAGCTTATAAATTGGAACTCACATTAGTGCACATCAAAAGCACAAAGAGCACATACAAGTGATTTTTTGGGTATATCGGTGAGATTATAGGCTGCAGAAACTTGGGAATTAAATAATTCATTTTTGCTTTGCAATTTTATTCTCTATAACAAAATTATTAAGCATGGGGAAATGTTTGAACCATAAATTAATTTTCTAAATTGATATTTAATTTATTTACATATTATTTTTGGAACTGATCACTGAAAAAAATACAATTGTTCCACATTGTTTAAAGATATTTCAGCATTTGAATTTTTTCAAGTATAAATAAGTATCTTAGAAATTGAAATTGACATCAGTGCACATAAGAAGCACAAAGAGTTGCTAAGTCATCTCCTCCTATATAAATAGAGGCTTCATCAACAATGCAAATGATCTCTCAATTAATACACAACTACAACATAGATTACTTAGTTAGATTCTGCTTAGAAATATAATTTAGTTAATCAAGTATTTTTAATGTGCTCTTAGTTTAAATTTTATTTTTTAAGTTATTTGTTCTTAAAGACAATTGTAACTTTCAATTACTTTGTTCTCTATAATTAATACTTGTTTAAGTAATTTCATTCAATTGATGTATTTTTTTTAAACTACTATAGATTTGAAATGGTACGCTTCCATGCTAAAAGACAATATATAGTTGGAATTCTAACCAACACCTATATACTTCTTTCAATGACATTGATTTGTTATGCATGTGTCCTACATTAAATTAAAGTAATGTTCCTATTATTCCCAATCAAAATAAGGGATTATTTTGCAAGGCAATAATCGCATCTGGTATTATTAGTAGTTTAATAACATATTATTTCGCTAGGCTCGTGACCAAAATTTAATTTCTCTCTTACAGTTTTATGGCACCTTTTATCTCCTCAAGTCCTCATTATATATGTGTAATGAATGTAATGTATCTCCTCAAGTGCTCATCACTTTCTCCAAATAGGGTTTTAATATATTAATAGGTTCATATTTGATCATTATTTGAATTTTTAATCTTAGCTTTTAGCTTTTGATGTGATCTAATAGTTAATAATTAAACTAAAACTATCAGGTAGATATAATTTGAGCCTGACCATATATATGAATTTTTCAACAATAAGGACATCTTTATCTTTTAAAATAAGTATAAAAATATGTTATCGATGATGCACTTAATTTGGAGTGATCGATTAAAACCAATGGTCCATATGATTTTAAAAAATTAAAACTAAAAAAACAAAGTTAATTGTTTGAGTTTTGATCCTTCTGATCATCACCAGTAGTACCACAATTTATGTGTTAAATTTTAATTGAAAATAATTAATTATTTTTTAATACTAAAATTCTAGTATGAAAAAAGTAATTACTTTAATAGTAAACACTTAAAATGCAGCATAACGAGTATGTCATACTGGTGATCTATCACTAGTGGTGACAAATAACATTTTTTAATTGTTTTGGTGACTAATTTCTTAAAACCAAATCTAGATTAAGTACACATTTTATAATATATTTTTATCCTTATTTTGAATAATAAAGATACTTTTATTGTAAAAAAATTATATAATATATATATAGAGAGAGAGAGAGAGTCAAGTTTACATTAGATAAAAGTGATCATTTTAGCATCATATATTCTTTTATAAGCTTTTGGATCGTTTCAAAGGCAATGAATTAAAAAATAAATTAATTATCTAATATAAATTTAGTGACATATATTGAAACCATAATTCAGAAAAGTGATCCCTATCGGATTTTTGTTAACTATATATACATTTTTAAATCTCAGCCACTTAAGTGATCTAATGGTTGAGAAAAGAAATCCTAATGGTAAAATCATCAGACCGATTTGATATGAGCAAGGACATGTGTGTGTCTATATATAATGTTGACTTTGAATTACTATTTTTTAGTTATATTGACAGGCAAAAAAGTAAATTTAGCACAATTATTTAAAATCGTAGGTCAGTCAGTCGACTCGTAATTGAAACATCATAAATTTTTTAAATTCATTTTAATGAACATATCCTTATAAAATATCAATCCATGGGCCACAGCCAATAAAATCAATATCAATTTAAAACTAGAAATCAACAATCATCAATCATTTATCTAAATTGGTACCACACTAATATCAATGGGGCGTGTGACCTTCAACGTTCTGATGGCTTCGCAGGCTGAAAGAGTAGGGATAACTCTGCATCTTGCTCCTGACATGTGTACGTAGTAGAAGATGACATAATGTCATAATAACATACATGCATAATATCATACATATATATCTTAATCAATATACCAAAACGTCTGTGGGTACCCATCCAAATCATCAAAGTCCCATCTCATATAATTCCTCAAAAAATTATAGGATTTCTCAAAAGATTATTCAAAATTTTCAAAAACTATGATATTGCCTCAAAATTTCTATTATTTCAAAATTTGCCCAAATTTCCTAAAATTCCAAACAAGCTTTTAAAATCACTATTTTCATATTCATTCTAAATAAATATGAAATTCAGTTAATTAAAATCATATAAATACTATACATAATTCAAATTATAGAGGATAAATTTAAATGCATGACAAGCAACTCAAATTCAAGCAAAAAATCAATATAATTATTCCCAAATATTTTATAAAATAAAAATGCATTACTGGTCAGATGCATATTCCTGTTGGATCTCCTACTCAGTTCTCAACTGTGCATAAATCTCTAGAATAATTCATCAATTTTTTTTTTAATTACTGAAAAATTTATCGAAGGCTCAGGGAAGTTCCTTGAGTTCCTAATTACATAATTTAAATACTAATTACTAAAATTACCCACACTTTCAGTAAATATGGAAAATGTCCATGTCAGCCAAAAACTCAAAATTTGATATTTTCAATTTCTCCAAAATTAACCGAAATTGAGTATTGGATTAGGTTCCCCAGTCCTTTTGTTTTGGAACATAATTGAGCGTCCAATTTCAATCAATTTTATTCGAGACCATCCAATTTTATCTTCAAATTCGACCCCTGGTCAAATTTTGGCATTTCTTAATTACAAGTCCCTAAGCTACAAATTATAAACCAAAACGAAATTGAGCATACAAGGATCGCGTTAGTACCTTCAATTTGATAGAATTTGACCATGCAGTGATCGAAATTAAGCTTGAAAAATTTAGTGGCAAGCGGCGAAGATCAACGGCGAAAGTGCCGGCGACAACAAGGCCAAAGATTAACACCACGATGAAGCCCAGCTCGAGCCAAACTTGTTGGCATTGGCGGTGAGGTTTAACTCATCGCCCATTTGCTTCACTAGAGAATAAGAAGATTCGGCCCAAAGGTGGAGTCTGATGGCGGCGTTGCTAGTGGAATCAAGGGATGAGGCCACCTGAGAAAAAAATTGCCGAAATGATAGGGTGTAGTCAGCAAGGCTCAGCGAGGTGCAAACAATATCTCTGAGGTGATCGAGTGCCGGTGGTGGTGGCTGTGTTGTGCCACTAGCCAGCGACAGGGGGTGATCTCGGCAACAATAGAGATTCACTTTCTCTATCATCTAACCATATGCAAAATGTAGGAGACCATAAATAGTGATCTATCTTGGGAAACATGAGATCTGTATATACATACCAAAATGGCCCTCCAGCTGGTGACAAGTGACAGCCTTAATCCACTAAGAAAATATCATATGACTACTCATAAATGTACTGAAAAATATTTTATGATGTACAAAAGAAGTACATATAACTTTAAGTATGATACATAATTTAAAAATACAATTTTTTTTTGTTCATAACTAAAAATCTACAACTCCAATTTGGACATGTCACCAGTATGCAGACTTATGGCAACAACCTCTAAGCTATGCTTGATAAGGTTCGAGTAAAAACTCGCCCACATAAAAAGTGAACGTCAAACTTCCATTTGGTCAACTTAGTTCAATTTCACAAACAAGGAATGAGAGAAATTCATATTGTTACAATTGAAGACATAAATACGTTGTTCTAGAATTTTTAGAGGATATGAATATAAGCTGATTGTTATGCAATTTTGTTCTATTGTGGTTTTGGTGGATCTAGAACTGCAAATGGTAGGGTGTTTGTTTACATAAATGATTAAATCATGCAACATTATACATTTTTTACATTATTTTTTAAATTTTATGCAATTAGTTTGATAATTTTCATAAATTGAAAC
>QANX01008149.1:0-80518 GCA_003254975.1 Ochetophila trinervis | reverse complement strand
ATATATACATATATCTATATAACTTCCCCTAACCCCATGATAACCCAAACCAAACACAGATTAAAAAGGAATAGGGAATTTAGGGAGTGCATTTCCCACCAACTTTTCCATTAATTGATGCTCAAAGTAATTGCAAACATACCTTCTCAAAGTCCAACATCAACCGATTAAATTATGCTACTTTTTGAACCATATTGACTCCCCCATATAACACCAACATCAAATTGCAAAGAAAGATAAATTGAAGTTGAAATTCTCTTCCCAATGTAAGTCCAAAATCCTATCTTTTAACCCCCAAAAAAAAAAAAAAAAAAAGTCCAAATAAATCCTATCTACATACAGTCAACTTCAGTATGACAAAAGCAGTTCAAAATAATACTAAAAAAGTAAAACATTCAGAAATGCCCATCCCCCAAAGCCTCTATAAGAAAAATATAATCTCTTGTCTCCAGTTTTCTATATATTTTTATATACCTTAATTGTATTGAATAAACAAATTCTCCACCAAACTTTTGGTATACACACACACATATATATATATTGATTTGCTATCAACTCTGAACATTTGAGAACCTCATGGAATCCGATTGTGGAGTTTTTTTCCTGATTTTTTTGGTATTTTTATTTTATTTTATAATATTTGAAATTGTTTTAAATCAAATAAAAAAATTGCTATAAAAAACATTGTATTATGTTAATTTTTTTTTTGGTTTAAAACAATTCCACAATTCCAAATACTATAAAATTAAAGAAAAAAAAAATCTACAGTAAAGCTTTATAAAGTTTTTAACTGTTGGAGTTTAGAGTATGACTTATATATATATAAATTATATAATAAAAATATTTTTATTTTATTAAAATGAAGATTACTACTAAAGATATATTTTTAATGATAAATTTAGAAATTTTGTCACTAATAAACTATTAATGGCAAAAATTTTAGTGATGTTATTAGTGATACATATGATATTTTTGTTACTGTTAATTTATTTTTAGTAAAGATATTTTTGAATTTGTCATTTTTTCGGTCTTCATTTTAATAAAATGTATATATATGTATATAATGTTTTGCTATAACATGTTATGGAGTTTACAGAGTCTAACATATAAATTTTTTTTCTTTTTTTTTTCTTGAATTATTTTAGTTCTTTTTTTATTAAATATTTTTAAATACTACAAATTTTAAAATCTACCAAAAAATTAAAAAATAACCAAAAACTAGGACTAAAATATCAAAACATATCCGACTGTTGTGTTTTGTATAGTATTTTTTAGTTTTAGTTTTTTTTAACCTGATAGTTCTAAATGTTATAAAATCTAAAGCTAATTTTTAAAAAATAAAATAAAAATATCTTTATTGAAGAGCTTATAAAGTCCAACATTAATATTTTATAGCAAATATATATATATATATATATATATATATATATATACACACACACTTCCCACTTCTTTTCTTCTTTTTTGTTGAAATATACTTCCAACTTGACTGGTTCTTACCCTTATCTTGTAGATATAATTGCTCTTGCTATTAACGAGGGACATAATTATCTGTTGACCTCAAAAATTAAAGTTAATTGAATGTTAGGAAAAAGTTTAACTGAATAAAGAAAATGAAACTATTGAATTGGAAAATTAATGATGACTATAAATATAATGTATTCTATTTTTTTTTTTTATAATTTACATTTTAAGGAAAAAAAATAAAAACAATATTCACCAGAACCATATGGTATAATTTTAAAATGTGGGTAAAACGGAAAAGTCATTTTCACAATCCGAAAGAAACCCCAACTAAGCAGGGATGATAATTTATCCCGTCCTGCTTCATATTTCTGTGATGCTCAGACTAGGGGTGGACATTTTTTAAAAAAAACTGACCAAACCGGTTCAACCAAACTGGATTGTGCGGTTTAGGCCAATTTCAAGTTAAATCGGTTGGCCGGTGGATTTTAATTATAAAGAAAATTTTTAGTCTGGTTCGGCAATCGGTTAATGTGCTATTCACCTGCTGAACCGACTGAACTGAACCGCATAACACCACCACCCTTAAGATAATGCCACATCACCTCTACAATAAATCTCAGCCTTCCATTTTAATTTTTCCACACTTACCCTTAATATCTGATATCACCAAGAAGTGATCTCGGCCGTCCATCACGATCAAAAAAATCACTAACCTGAAAAAACCCTAACCTAAACTAAATGTCTAGACTCGAAATCGCAAACTCAAAATTTGGACCCTTCTCTCACACCAAGTCGCCGCTGCAGCCTCTCCCACACCCACGACCATGAGTCCACGCTAGTCATCTTTCACATAATAATAAGGTGATTGTACATGCTCAATGTTAGCTTTTTGTTTCCCCATTTTTTTTTTTTTACTTGAATTTGTCTTCGCAACATCATCAATATGCGTTGGAGTTTTCAACCGAGAGACAAAGGAGGAGGAGGGGTTTTTGTGAGTCTTCCATCAACGGTGATCTTTCTCTTTATCTGAAGCTCGAGCCGCCTCTCTCTCCCTCTCTTGCTCACCAATGGCGCGACTTATCTCTTTCAACACCAAGATCTGGATCTCATCTCTATGATTTTATTATTATTATTATTATTTCTTTGTTTTTATCATTTTGTTTCTAGCTTTGTGATGAATATGATGATTTGTAAAATTTCTGGATCTGTGTGAATCTGATGATTTGTTGTTTTTAATATTTTGTTAATTTTTTTTTTCATTCTCTTCTCAACCTCTGATTTTCTAATATTGAAACTGACCGACTAAAACCGAAGTTGACCGAGCATCATCGGTGCTGTTTTGCTCCAGTTATACATCGTGTTCGGTCAATTTCGGTTGGCCCCAAACCAGAATTGACATGCTCGATTTAGTGTGAAAAATGGCCAAAAAACCAGCCTAACCAAACCAAACCCACCCCTAGCTCAGACCCATTTGAGACAGAGATTTTCCTGTTAATTAGACCGGTAGAGCAAGTGAGGAGAATATAGTCATCTCCCCATACTCACTCTGTATATATTATACATAATACAAATTATTATTATTTTAATCTTTTTATACACTTAAATAGAAGTTGTATGTTTTTTTTTTTAAATATATATATTTGTTTAAAATGGAAATAATTAACAGTATTTAAAATATTATTTAAAAAAAATTTAAAAGTTTTTAACATTTTTATCAATTAATTTATTTTAAAATTAAATAGCGAAACAGAACGGAAAAAGAAAAATGAGACAGAAACAGAATAAAAAATTTCCGCAGGACAGGAAACGGGGAAGACCGCTCCGCTCCCACTCTGCTTCATTATCATCCCTATTTTATAATATTATTTTAATGGTATTTTCATAAGTATTTGCTAGAAACTTCTCTTGGGAGGGAGGAAACCATATAATAAATAAATACGTTGTCCTTATAATTTTGAAGTGAAAGGCCATATTGATGGCCAAGCAATATAAATGATACAGTGTCATAAATTATTTATAATCGAATACTTAATAATAAATTTATAAAATTTATATTTTTTATTTTATTATTTACGTTTTATATGATGATTGAAAGCGTTTATATACGAGATGATATAGCGTACTCATTATGTGTAATACCTTTTCATGGAATACAATATATAGCATATATATTTATATATGAATTTGTCTACATGAATGTTATGAGATCGATTTTGTTAAATTCTACAAAAAATTTCACACAATAATTAACTATTTAATGTTATCTCATAAATTGAAGCGTCGCAATTTGTTAGTGGTATTAGATAAGGTCTTATATCAATAATTAAATACCTTGATTTAGCTCTTAAAAGCTTTTGGTATAAAAAACAAAACAAAACAATACTCTTTTTTTTTTGGTAATTATAAAAAAATAACAAATTAAAAATAAATAAATAAATAAACAAGATAGCATATAAAGTTGAAGTTTGAACAAAACTTTTATCAATTACTTATTTACTTATAGTTGATGATGTGAAAGATTTAGTTGTTTTACATGTTTCAGGGTGTAAACTTCCAGTCCAGTCCAGTCCATTTCATTTCATTTATTATTTTTTTTATCCAGTAAAGATTTAATATGGTCTAATTTCTCTTAATTTGTTATCTTATGATTACATGTATTGTTAATTTTGTTCTTTTAAGTGTATGCATCTTCAACAGAAAAATGTTAGATATCCAAATGCTACAAGCCAATATTCTTGTTAACCATTTAGCAAAGCGAAAGGAAAATTAACCATGATTGCATATAATGAATCGGTTTATAAGGCATGTGGCATAGTCCATTATAGCAAAATTATATATATAGAGATAAAATAATAATTATTTTTATTCACAATCTACATTGGTACATGCACTTAAAAAGTATAAACTACAAAAATTAAACATATATAAGCGCATAAATGTGTATCCTAGGCCAATTTTTTTTATCTAAAATCCTATATAAGAAAATGAATATATAGAGATCACACCAAATTATGAATGAAACCAAATTGTAACAAGTTATTAATCCTAAAATGTTGAATGTTTAACGATTCCCAAAATGGGTCTTGTTTGCAAATTTCTAAACTAATTTCAATCGAGTGAGTTTTTTTTTCATCCTCGTTTACACCGTTAGCAGTTCTTTCGGACCGAAGAAAGAAAACAAAGGTTAAGGTTTAATTGTAAGTTTTGAAAAAAGAGAAAGCTGCATTCTGGTTCAGCGAATATGCCAAGACAAATTGACACTACAAAATGAGCCACCGCAAACACAAACAAAGGCAAACGTGTTATGGTATTATATAAATGAAACAATACTACAAAGCACCAGCTTTTGTCCTTTTCATAGTTTTTGGTTGTCAAGGACAACAAAGGTAAGCTGTTAGTATTCACCAAAAAAAAAAAGGGTAATTGTTAGTGTTTGGGATTCTTGGGTTTGGGTTTTGTCACTTACCTTCAATTCAATTTGCATAAAAATTATTATTTAATTTCTTTAATATTTTACTTTTCCAAAAGAGCTTAATAAGAAGTTACATTTTATCCTTTTTGGTGTTTAAGTTTTTCCCATATATAAAACTTTTTTAGAAAACTGTGAAAAATATTTTGAGAAATTGTTTTTGAATCTTAAAAACCAAAAGCAACGTTCCAAAGCCATGCCAAACATGTTGGTACTTTCATTTTCTTGATCAATGAGATTCTCCTCGTTGTAAAATCCCATTGGACAAAGTCACTGAGAAAGAAAAAAAGTAAAAGGACCACTTTAGCCATTTAACATATACAAATGGTTGGAACTAAGAGGTTGACCACTTGTTTTTCTTTTTCTTTTCTTGTTCATTTTTAGGATTATCCATTTGGGAATGTGGTTTTTAAATTTGTACTGCGTAACTAATCATAAACTAAACAAGAGGGCTATAATTATTATTCCAGCAATTTAGAAAATCCATAGAAACCAAGAGTTTTCCCATTATGCTGGTTTTCGAAGTTGGTGGTTGAGGCTTAAAGTGGGCGATGTGGTGGTAAATTTGCCTTCAAATCCTAACCCCCAATTCACAAAAGTCACATTCACAATCTCAAATCCTTCCTTTTCTCTTCCATTAACTACCCCAAAACAAAAGCATCCAAGACCAGTGACAGTTTCACATACTCTCTCTGATCACGCTCTGAATCATAACCCAACTTTTTAGTCACTACCTGAAGAAAGATCTAGCAGTTCACAAAAGCTCGATTCCATGGAAAAAAGTCTCATGCTTTTCTGGGTTTTCTTTTTCCTTTCGAACCCAGTTAAGTGCGAGTCCGATGAGCTTTTCTTCGACGGATTCAATGGAGTCGGCAACAACATGAGCTTGAATGGAGCCGCAGAGATTAAAAGAAATGGCATTCTCAGGCTTACCAACGACACGCGTAGAGTACTTGGCCATGCGTTTTACTCATCGCCGTTTCAATTTAAAAACTCCAAAGACGGCAAAGTTTTCTCCTTCTCCACCGCCTTCGCTTTTGCAATAGTCCCTGAGTATCCCAAGCTTGGCGGCCATGGCTTTGCTTTCGTAATCTCCCCAGATAAAGAGCTTCGCGGGGCTCTCCCAAGTCAGTACCTCGGAATACTCAATGCCACAGATTCTGGGAATTTCTCCAACCATGTTTTCGCTGTCGAATTCGATACAGTTCAGGATTTCGAATTCCAGGACATCAACGATAACCATGTTGGGATCGACATCAACAGCTTGAAATCGAACAAATCTGCTCAGGCTGCTTACTTCGATAGCGACGATTCGACAAAACAAGAACTCAATCTCAAAAGCGGTAAAGTAATCCAGGCCTGGATCGACTATGATTCAGCAATAAACCAATTGACCGTTAAGCTCTCCCCATCTTCTACCAAACCCAGATCTTCAATTCTTTCCTTCGATGTCGATCTCTCACCATTTCTTGACGATTACATGTATGTTGGGTTTTCTTCTTCGACTGGCGTGCTTGCGAGCTCGCACTATATTGCTGGTTGGAGCTTCAAGATGAATGTAGAGGCTAAGTCTCTGTATTTACATTCTCTGCCATCGCTTCCTGGACCCAGAAAGAGTCACGTGGGGATCGTAATTGGTGTCTCTGTTGCAACCTCCATGGTTATGATCTTGGTCGCTGGAATTTCTTTCTATCTGATTAGAAAGATGAGTAACGCCGACGCGATTGAAGATTGGGAGATGGATATTGGTCCGAACAGATTTTCTTACCAGGAGCTTAAAAAAGCGACGAAAGGTTTTAGAGACAAAGAGCTACTTGGGTTTGGTGGATTTGGTCGAGTTTACAAAGGAACTTTACCAAATTCAAACACCCAGATCGCTGTTAAGCGAATTTCCCACGAATCAAAACAGGGCGTTCAAGAATTCGTATCGGAAATAGCTAGTATTGGTCGTCTCCGACATAGAAATCTGGTTCAGTTACTGGGATGGTGTCGACGGCGAGAAGATCTGCTTCTCGTTTACGATTTTATGCCAAATGGAAGCTTGGATAAGTACCTGTTCGACGAACCCAGATCGATTCTGAGCTGGGAAGAGAGATTCAAAATCATCAAAGGCGTAGCCTGTGGACTTCTATATCTACACGAAGAATGGGAACAGACAGTGATTCACAGAGACATTAAAGCCGGTAATGTTTTGCTGGACTCGGATCTAAATGGTAGGCTCGGCGATTTCGGACTCGCTAAGCTATACGAGAGGGGTTCGAACCCAGCCACGACGAAAGTGGTCGGAACGATGGGTTATCTGGCGCCGGAGCTGACCCGAACCGGAAGACCGACGACGAGCTCGGATGTGTTCGCTTTCGGTGCGCTTTTGCTGGAGGTAGTGTGTGGGAGAAGGCCCATAGAGCCCAAAGCTCTTCCGGAGGAGCTAATCTTGGTGGATTGGGTCTGGGATCAGTGGAAAAGCGGTGCGGTTCTTCAAGTGGTGGATCCGATATTACAGGGCCAGTTTGATGACGTAGAGGCTGCTATGCTTCTGAGATTGGGCCTGCTGTGTTCGAACGCAGCGCCCGAGGCCCGGCCCACGATGAGGCAGGTGGTGAGGTTCTTGGAAGGAGAGGTGGCGTTGCCGGAGATGGTGGCTCCGGTGGACAAATATGGAAAGAAGAAGAAAAGGGGTAATGGGAGTGGCAGTAATAGTAATATTGGGGAGTTTGAGGATTATGTGCATTCTTATCCACCATCGCCGTATTTAGACAAAGTCGTCGACGACAGAGATCTTGATGTTCAAGCTGGTTCGTCGTCGCCGTTGTTTATTCTCCGGTAGTGGTCAAGATTCTAGCCGTTAGACACTGCTTTTTTCTTTTCTTTCTTCCCTTTTTTTTTTGGGATAATTATTAATAGAATCTTTCAGTCAATGTAAATTGATTCTGTAACACCTTTGACTGGATTTTTTTATTGTTGTGGCGATTTTTCGTCACAACTGATTTGAGTGAGTACCTGCAAAAAAGAAGGAAAGAAAGCCGGTTAGAGAGGCGCCGGTGTGGTGGCCGGCGTTCCCCCTCCGATGGCTAAGTCAGCAAAAAATTCCATTGAGGAAGCTAGGTTAGTAAATAGGTAGTGGAAAAATAAGGGGAAGAGAGTTGAGAAAAGGGGGGAGAGAGTTGAGAAAAGGGGGGAGAGAGCTTGGCAAAAAGGGATCCTGGTTCGGGTCAAAAGGGGAGTTGGGGGGAAAGAGGAAGAAGGCCATGAACAGTGTTTTTCCCCCTCTCCCCAAAATGGCTGCGCCAGAAAGAGAAAAACCTTTGGTTTTTGCGAAAATGTTCGGCCGAGACAAGGATTGGTCTGTGGGGCCTTTCCTAGGGCTGCATGCGGCTTGGTGCGGCTTGGCTCTTTTTTCTCAAAAAATCCTCCCCTTTCTCTTACCTCATTTACCTTTTATACCCACAATTAATGGTTAGGATTTATCCCTAAAACCCTAATGCCTGGATGAATGACAAGTGTCTTTGTCATTTTCTTTTGGGCTTTAACCTGGCCCACCACATTGGACCAACATGTTTATTTTACCATGTTGATGACAAGCTCATATCAGGTGGCAAAAATGCCCACAACAATAGCCCCCTAATTGGTCTGATTTGAGGATCAGACTAATTACAAGAATACCTAATGGGCGCGGATGTCGAGGAATTTGAAATTCAAATTTCCAATTTTTTTTTTGTTGGCGACGAGTGTGGTTTTCGAGGAGTAGTGGGCATTAACTGCCCGTCATTTGGCGTGCCCCTCAACCTGCCCTTTGCCCTTCGGCTTGACGCGTGTCAGCTCCCCAGGCGCTTCCTTCTCCTCCACGCCCCTTTCTCCTGTCTTTTCAGTTTTCCTTGGCTTTCCAAAACTTTTCACTCCTCAAGCTTTCTCGCGATTTTTCCTCTCTTCCAAAACTTCTCCTTCCTCTTCGTCGACCGTGAAACCGAGGATCTCAAGACTGGGACCGTCCTTATCCTTCTCCTTTAGCGGCTTCGGTGGTGCTCCTTTCGCTTTCCCTCATTCACTTCGCTCAGTCTCGTCGGTGGCGCCTTTCTTCCCTTCGGCTAACCAGTGGTAAGTCTTCGTTTTTGCCCCTTTGCTCATAGATTCCCTTGGTCTTCTTCTTATCTCCGCGTCGCTGACTCCCCTGATCTCTTTTCTTTTCATGGCGCTACTTAAGTTTCTCTGCAGGGAAAGGACTCTCCTCATCGCAGCGCTTCGCCGTGCCCTCTGCCTCGTCAAAAATCTAACGGTACCAAAAATCTTCCTCTGTTTCTCCTTTGTTTATGGCTTTTGTGCTGTTTTGCTCTGGGTTTATGTGACTGCGCTGTTGTTTGGTAGACGCTTTTAGGGTTGTTGCCTTTGTGTAGAAACCTGAGATTTAGGTTAGGGCATAGGTGACCTAGGCGTGGTCTGTAGGCTTGAGGTCGAAACTCGGGACCTGGGTGGAGGCCACGGTGCCAAGGCTGAAACTCGGGACCTGGGTGGAAGCCACGGTGCCGAGGCTGAAACTCGGGACCTGGGTGGAGGCTACGGTGCCGCGGCTGAAACTCGGGACCTAGGCGGAAGCCACGGCGCCGAGGCTGAAACTCGGGACCTGGGTGGAAGCCACGGTGCCGAGGCTGAAGCTCGGGACCTGGGTGGAAGCCACGATGCCGAGGCTGAAACTCAGGACTTGGGCGGAAGCCACGGTTTCGAGGCTGAAACTCAGGACCTGGTGGAAGCCACGGTGCCGAGGCTGAAGCTCGGGACTTGGGTGGAGGCCACGGTGCCGAGGCTGAAACTTGGGACCTGGTTGGAAGTCACGGTTCTGAGGCTGAAACTCGGGACCCAGGCGGAAGCCACGGTGCCGAGGGTGGAAGCCACGGTCCCGAGCTGGTGAAGCTTGGGACCCGGGTGGAGGCCACGGTGCCGAGGCTGAAACTCTGGACCTGGGTGGAAGTCACGGTGCCGAGGCTGAAACTCGGGACCTGGGTGGAAGTCACGGTTCCGAGGCTGAAACTCGGGACCTGGGCGGAAGCCACGGTGCCGAGGCTGAAGCTCGGGACCCGAGTGGAGGCCACGGTGCCGAGGCTGAAACTCAGGACCTGGGTGGAAGTCACGGTTCCGAGGCTGAAACTCGGGACCTGGGCAGAAGCCACAGTGCCGAGGTTGAAGCTCGGGACCTGGGTGGAAGCCACGATGCCGAGGCTGAAACTCGGGACCTGGGTGGTGGCCACGGTGTCGAGGCTGAAACTCGGGACCCGGGTGGAGGCCACGAAGCCAAGGCTGAAGCTCGGGACCTGGGTGGAAGCCACGATGCCGAGGCTAAAAATCGGGACCTGGGTGGAGGCCACGGTGCCGAGGCTGAAACTCGGGACCTGGGGGGAGACCACGGTGCCAGGGTGAGGCTTGGGAGCTGAGGTTGAGGTTGGGGTTCGACTCTAGGATTTTGGTGCGGCGCAGCGGGTTTTGGCAAGCAGTGAGAGGTTGGTTCATGGTTCGGGCGTAAGATCATCCCTCGACGGCTTTTCTTTCCTTCTGTTCAGGAGGCGGTCGTCCTGATAGCAAGTTACTTCTCTGTTTCAGATGTCTCGCCCTTCACCGAGCGATGGTGGCGGAAGTTCGAGTCGCCCCTTGCTTAGTCAGCCCTTAAGTTTCCAAACCTTGATTGATCCTGTACCCAGGCCCTTTAGGCCTAACATTTTTGACGAACCCCCATACTCCTACCTGAGGAATATTGACGTCTCGCAGATGGTGGAGATTTCTGATTCTTCAGATTCTGAGTCGAGTGGCGCTTCTGGAGCTGAGGAGCGTGCCGGCTCCTCTGCAGCTGCAGCTGACATGACTGAGTCTACAGCTGCAGCTGGTGTGGCTGAGTCTTCTCGGGAGAGAGAAGAAGTGAGGGTTCCTGAAGGAACCTGGAGCTATGATGAGGTGTTGTCCAGGCTTACCCAAGCTGACCTGGACCAACTGAGATCAGATTTCTTGATACCGGACGAGGTTACCCTTCGGGTACCTAAGGATGATGAGCTGCCCAGCTATCCTCCCGCTGGTGAAATTGCTTTGAACCGGTGGTTCTTCAAATGCGGGCTGAGGCTACCGCTCCCGCTCTTCATCCGTCGCCTGCTTCGCGATGTTCGGCTGGCGCCTCTTCAGCTGAATTCCAATGCGTGGAAAGGGATTTATTGCTGCTTTGTGTTATGGCAGGAGAACTGTATCGAACCTACTCCTTCCGAAATCCAGGCGTGCTTTGAAATTAGGTCGGCGGCTAATAAAGTTGGTTCATTCTGCTACTATCCGCTGCGCAGGAAGTTCCTCATGAAGCCGCCCGAGATCTCGAATTGGCAGCGAGAATGGTTTTTCGCTGGAGGGGACTGGGAAGATGGGAGTGAGCCCCTGACTCCTCGTGAATTTTGTGGGAACAATCACAAGTGGAGCCCATCTTTCCCTCTTGTAGATGAATCCAGTGAGGATTGACCGCATTCTTAGCCTCGAACTAGGCGAGAGGGATTCCACCATCCTCTTAAAGGAGGCTAGGCTGGCCGGCGGTAGTGCTCGGTTGCTTTTACTTTACTTTGGTTTATTCTGACTGTTTAGATGTCTAACTCCTGGGTTGTTTCTTTGGTGCAGTGATGTCGTCAGGTGCTGGGTTTAAGAGGGCTTTGCCTGGCCACCCTGACAGGAACCGGGCAGCCAAATCAACTAAGGTTGGCCCTGGGTCGTCTGCCCGGGCCCCTGCTGCTGCTGCAGAGAGCTCGCCTTTGCCTCCTCTTTCTTCTAGAAGTGCCTCCTCCTCCAAGGATCCTAAGGGAGGAGCCAGTTCTCCTCAGACGAGGGGGAGCAGGGACTAGACGCCGGCTCCCAAGGTTGGTGTCCGTCCGTCTAAGGGGAAGGAGGGATTCCTCTCCGGAGGCGAGTTGGGGCGAGAGGAGTAGGTCACCTGGACGCGTGGGTGAATTTGTGAACTACCTTTCAAGGGATGTCCTCCCGGCTGAAGACAGGTGGCTCTCTGGCATTTCTGAGTCTTCGCTCCCGTCCGAGACTTTTCGCCTAGTTGGCTTGGTGAGGACTCGCATCGATATGCTTTTAAGAGCTTAGCTTTTCTCGTTACTTACCCATTTGTTTTTCCTTGTGGTGCAGGGGGCTTTTATGGTTTTCAAGCTTCAGGAGCAGGTTGCCCGTCATAAGGAGATATTCGCGCTAGCCGTCATTGACTCGAAAGAGTCTCAGAAAGAGTTGGAGGAGGCTAGGAAGTGCATAGCTGAGTTCGAGCTCCTCATGACGAAAAGGGACCTGGAGGTCAGCCAGAGGGAAGGTGACCTCAAGCTTAAAGAGGCTGAGCTGAAGCTTAGCCATTCAGAGATACGGAAGAAAGACCAGCTTCTGACAGCATCGGCTGCGCGGTTCAAGGAGCAGGTCAAGGAAACAGAAGGGCTGAAGGCTGAACTTGAGGAGGCGAAGAGAAACCTCCAGCTAAAAGATGAAGAGATCACGAAGCTGTACGATGAGGCTGAGAGTCAGTTCGATGCGGGGGCTGACTCAGCTGTCGGGTTTATCAAGTCCAAATTCCCCGACCTGGACTATAGCTTCTTGGACCAATCTCTGGACCAAGCTTCGGCCCCTGTTGCATCGACTTCCGAACCAACTGCTCTAGGTCCGCGTTCCTCAGCTCCTCCCACGGAGTCGTCCCCCTCTGATCCAGTCTTGGCTTCAGGCTCCCTTGCTGCTGCTTCTTCCCTTCCTGATTCAGGCTCTCCTCTGGCCGCGTAGCTAATGGCAGCTTTCGTTCATCTTGACTAGTTTTTTTTTTTTTTTTTTTTTTTTTTTTTTTTTTTTTTTTTTTTTTTTTTTTTTTTTTTTTTTTTATATACTTGTAATCAAGCTAACTTTTATTTACTCTCAGACAATTTTCAATACATCGGATAAGAATTTTATTTTTTGCGCATAGATTTCCTCCTTATGTGAATTTTCGAATATAAGCTTTCCTTTTCTGTTGCGAGTATTTGGGGGTGGGGGTACTTTTCTTGTGCCTATGTAGCCCCCTACTCTTTCTTGGTTTTTGGTAGAGAAACTGGGAAGAGTTAGCCTTTACATCTGCCCACCGCTGTTGGTCGATCCTGTTTACCCTCCTGGGGCCCAACCCCCTGGCTTCTAGTCGATCCGAGTTCAACTCGGGGAGCCCGTTAGCCTCTGGGGGTTCAGCCATCTGGCTTCTTTTCTAGCTGCCATCTCCTGGTCGATCCGAGCCCAGCTCGGGGAGCCTTCAGCTTCTGGGCACTTGGCCTTGTGGTTATTTATAGCCTCTGGCTCCTGGTCGATCCGAGTTCAGCTCGGGGAGCCTGTTAGCCTCTGGAGTTTCAGCCCCTGGCTTCTTTTATAGCTGCCAGCTCCTGGTCGATCTGAGCCCAGCTCGAGGAGCTTTTAGCTTTTGGGCACTTGGCCTTGTGGCTATTTATAGCCTCTGGCTCCTGGTCGATCCGAGTTCAGCTCGGGGAGCCCGTTAGCCTCTGGGGGTTTAGCCCCTGGCTTCTTTTATAGTTGCCAGCTCCTGGTCGATCCAAGCCTAGCTCGGGGAGCCTTTAGCTTCTGGGCACTTGGCCTTGTGGCTATTTATAGCCTCTGGCTCCTGGTCGATCCGAGTTCAGCTCGGGGAGCCCGTTAGCCTTTGGCGGTTCAGCCCCCTAGCTTCTTTTATAGCTGCCAGCTCCTGATCGATCCGAGCCCAGCTCGGGGAGCCTTTAGCTTCTGGGCACTTGACCTTGTGGCTATTTATAGCCTCTGGCTCCTGGTCGATCCGAGTTCAGCTCGAGGAGCCCGTTAGCCTCTGGGGGTTCAGCCCCCTGGCTTCCCTTTTTTTTTTTTTTTGGTAGGTAAATATTTGCACTTGTTTTGCGAAAAAGAATTCATTTCATTGATTATATCATCGCTTCGTACACAACAAAAGGAAATTTATATAAACTACTGAAAATAAACTTTCAAATGTTCTGCATTCCACGGGTGAGCGAGAACTTTTCCGTCTTCCTTCTCTAGCTGGTAGGTTCCGGACCTGACAACTTTTTTCACCCGGTACGGGCCTTCCCAGGTTGGACCCATAGCTCCAGCTCCATGTTCCTTTGTATTTAGTGTGACCTTTATCAAGACCAAGTCACTCGGCCCGAACGTTCTCTGTTTGACTTTCAAGTTGTAATATTTAGCCGACTGCTGCTGGTAAGCTGCAGCGCGGACCTGAGCTAGCTCTCTTGCTTCCTCCACCAGGTCTAGGCTAAGTCTCATCTGTTCCTCGTTTTCTTCTGGTTGGAAATTCTCGGTTCTGAAGTTAGGTACCCCTATCTTAACTGGGATGACTGCTTCGGCTCCGAAGGCTAGTGAGAAGGGAGTCTCTCTTATCCCTGTTCTTGGAGTTGTCCTGTAGGCCCACAGGACTTCAGTAAGCTTCTCAACCCACGCTCCTTTGTGTTTGTCTAACCTAGTCTTTAGGTTGTGTTTGATGATTTTGTTTGCAGCCTCTACCTGGCCGTTGGCTTGGGGGTGGAATGGTGAGGAGAAAGCTGTCTTGATTCCCAAGTTCGAGCACATGCCTCTGTAGCTTTTGTTGTAGAACTGTTTTCCGTTGTCGGTGACGATGGTGTGGGGTATCCCGAAGCGGCGGATGATTGACCTCCAGATGAAACTTGAAGTTTTAGCTTCGATGATCGTTGACAGGGGCTTGACTTCTACCCACTTGGTGAAGTAATCTATTGCTACTATTGCAAATTTTACTTGGCCGCGCCCCGTTGGGAGTGGGCCGATGAGGTCAACTCCCCATTGAGCGAATGGCCACGGACTCCTGATGGAGGTGAGCTGCTCCGGTGGTCCTCTTTGGACTTTTGCGAACCTTTGACAAGGGTCACATCTACTCACGAACTCCCTCGCGTCTCCCTGCATGGTTGGCCAGTAATAGCCCTGGCGGACTATTTTATGCACCAATGACCTTCCTCCTGCATGGTTACCGCACACTCCTTCGTGGACCTCCCTTAGGACATAGTTCGCCTCCTCCTCTCCTAGGCATCTCAAGTAGGGTAGTGAGAAGCCTCTCTTGTACAGAACTCCATTGATGAGGGTATAATGTGGTGCTTTGTACCTAAACCTTCGCGCCTCCAGCTTCTCTTTGGGCAGAACACCATCTGCTAAAAACCGGATGATCGGGTCTTGCCACCCTGGCCTCTCTTCTATCGGGTTCACCTCCTGCTTCGTCTCTGAGATGCTGGGCTGCGACAAAGTTTCCACAGGGATTGTGCGCACTAGCTCTGACTCGGTAGCTGATGCCAGTTTGGCAAGCGAATCAGCGTTTGAGTTTTTGGCCCTCGGGATTTACGTGATGTGGTGTTCCTCAAAACCTGTCAGTAGCTCCTTGACTACCTTCAGATAGCTAATCATGCTCACCCTCTTGGCTTGGTATTCTGAGTTTACTTGTCTGACCACTAGCTGTGAGTCGCTGTAGCTGTGCAGCCTCTTAGCCCCCAGTGATCGAGCCATCTTGAGTCCGGCAATTAGTGCTTCATACTCTGCTTCGTTGTTTGATGCCTTAAACCCAAGTCTGAGTGCGTACTCAAGTTTGACGTGATCTGGAGCCGGGGTGGTTAAGATAAACCCTGCCCCGCTTCCGTGCTCGTTGGATGACCCGTCGGTGTGCAAAGTCCACAATGTGGCTAGGTGCGCGCTGCTTGTTTCGCCATGTTCGTCTGGGATGATGATTTCTCCTTCTTCTGAAGTGGTGAATTCAGCAATAAAATCAGCTACTGCCTGAGCTTTTATCGCTGTGCGGGGCTTATATGATATCTCTTACTGCCCTAGCTCAATGGACCACTTGATTAGCCTTCCAGATGTCTGTGGCTTCTGTAGCACCTGCCTAAGAGGGTAGCTGGTAGGCACAGTAATCGAATGTGCCTGAAAGTATGGCTTCAGCTTCCTTGAGGACACGACTAAAGCCAGGGCTAACTTCTCAACATTGGGGTACCTGGTCTCTGCCGGCACCATGGCTTTACTGACATAATAAATTGGTAGCTGGGCTGTCCCTTCTTCTCGTATGAGTGAGGAGCTCACCGTTGTCTCTGACACAGCTAGGTATAGGAGCAGCGTCTCTCCGCAGACCGGCTTGGAGAGTAGTGGTGACGTGCTCAGGTATTTCTTGAGCTGAGAGAAGGCCTCCTCGCACTCCTTCGTCCAAACGAAATCTTTAGCTCCCTTGAGGATTTTGAAAAATGGTAGGCATTTGTCCGTAACTCTTGAGACAAATCGGTTAAGGGCTGCCACCTTTCCTGTGAGCCTCTGAACCTCCTTCACCTTCCGGGGCGATACCATCTCCATGATTGCCTTTATCTTGTCGGGATTGGCTTCAATCCCCCGCTGGTTCACCATGAAACCTAAGAACTTCCCCGAGGATACCCCGAAGGCGCACTTAGCGGAGTTAAGCATCATCTTATGCTTCCTCAGAACATTGAACATCTCACTCAGGTGATCCAGATGCTTGCTCACCTTGCTGCTTTTCACTAGCATATCATCTACATAAACCTCCATTGTCTTCCCAATCTGGTCAGCGAACATTTTGTTAACCAACCTTTGGTAGGTGGCTCCAGCATTCTTGAGCCCAAAAGGCATCACCTTGTAGCAGTACAGCCCGAGGTTAGTGATGAATGCGGTCTTCTCCTGATCGTCAGGGTGCATTCCAATCTGGTTATACCCTGAGAAGGCGTCACAAAAGCTGTATAGCTCACTGCCCGCCGTAGAGTCTACCAGCTGGTCAATCTTGGGTAGCGGGAAGCTGTCCTTGGGGCATGCTTTATTCAGGTCCGTGAAGTCCACACATACCCGCCAATCTCCATTGCTCTTCTTCACTAACACCACGTTGGCCAGCCATGTGGGGTATGTTACTTCTCTGATGAACCCTGCCTTCAGGAGTTTGTCTACTTCAATCTTGATCGCTTCATACCTCTCAGGGTTAAAGGCTCTCCTACTCTGTTTCACTGGCCTAAAGCTAGGATCCACGTTCAGCCTGTGCACCATCACTTCCGCGTCTATTCCTGGCATGTCTTAATGGGACCACGCAAACAAGTCCGAATTGGCCCTCAAAAAATCTGAAAGCTCCTTCTTCAGCTCGGGCGAGAGCATTTTACCGACTCTCGTGGTTCTCTTCGGGTTGTTTGGATCTATCTGGATGTTGGCAAGCTCCTCCACCGGTTCTCCTCTGAACATGCCTTGTCTTCTGTCGTGTAATTCCCTTTCAGAAAGTTCTTCCTCGGTTGGCTGGATTTCCATCATTGACGAGTCTTCAGCTATCGCCTCCGAATTGGCCTTAGGTGCCTGTGAAAAGTTCTCTTCGCCAGCTTCGGAAGGCACTGGCGAGGTGGCTATTCCTAGATTTGGCTCAGAGCACTTCTGCTCGGAGGATGGTTTTTTTCTTTGTGATTTTTCTCTTGGTGCTAGACTCCGAGATGGCCCAGAACATTTCTGCTCGGGGGTCGGTGCTGGCTCAGAACATTTTTGCTCGGAGGATCCAGCGTGGATCAAGTGGTTGATCCTTTGGTGGCGTGGCTCAAGACATTTCTGTCCGGAGGCAGAAAAAATGGGCAGCGCTTCGGCGTGGAAGTCTCTCTCCCTAAGAGCTATTGCGTAGCACTGCCTGGACTCGTACTGATCTCCTCGCACCGATCCGACACCTCCTCCTTCGGTCGGGAACTTTATCATGAGGTGGTAAGTCGAGGTCGCTGCCCTCAAAGCATTGAGCGCCGGTCTTCCCAGGATGGCATTATATGCTGACGCTGACTTTATCACCAGGAAGTTCACTATGATAGTGGATCTGTTGGGGGTTTCTCCGACAGTGAGGGGCAGCTCGATGGAACCTTCAGGGAAAACGGTCTCTCCAGCGAACCCCATCAACGGCGTCCGCACAGGTTTGAGGACTTCTCTTTTCAGCCCCATTGCGTTGAAGGCGGGCAGGTAGAGGACGTCAACCGAGCTCCCGTTATCAATTAACATCCGATACACCCTGTGGTTGGCCACCTGGGCTGTTATGACTATAGCATCGTCGTGTGGATGTTGCACTCTCGCGGCTTCCTCGTCAGTGAACGTTATAGAGAAGCTCTCCCTCCGGGTCATTTTTATTGGTCTGAAGGTGCAATTTACTTCGTGATGCATGCCCAGACCCTTGGCGCCCCTTTCATGCACCTTCCGTGACCTGTTAGACTCACTTCCGACTCCTGGTCCTCCCATAATCGTCCTTACATTCCCGAGTATGTTACCCGGGTGTAGTGGTGGTGATGATGCTTCTCCTCTGCCGGTGTCCTCCCGCCGTGGGGGAGCTGGGGTATTGGGCCCTGCAGCTTTTGCCACAAACTCCTTCAGCTGACCTCTCTGGATCAGGGCTTCAATCTCGTCCTTCAGCTCTGTGCATTCTTCTGTGGTGTGTCCATAATCTCTATGGTACCTACAGTACTTGTTCTTATTTCTGAACTTGAACGGTGTCCTCATAGGGAAAGGCTTCTTCAGTAGGTTGTTTCCCTCGATTTGCATCAACACTTCCGAGCGGGTTGTGTTGAGAGGGGTGAACCTGTCGAATTTACCCTTGGGCGGCCTGGGTGCCAGATTCACCTCCTCATAGCTCCTCTTATTGCTCTGGGGTGGGGGACTTCTTTGATTCTTTCTGAATTCAGACCTTCCATTTCTTCCACTCCGGTTCAAGTTCCTCATGCACTGGATGATCTCCTCCGCTGAGATGTGCTTATAGGCTTCGACTAGCATCTCCGAGAATGTTTGCGGCGGGTTTTTAGCTATCGTTCTAATGAAGTCCTCATCACGGACTCCATCCTGCATGGCTTGCATTGCCCGGTTGTCAGTGCAGCCCTCAATTTATATCATCATATCTGAAAATCTTTGGACATATGTCTTCAAAGACTCGTTCTCTCCTTGCACAACAGATGACAGGTGAGAGGGTGGCTTCTTCACTGGCCTGGCTCTTATAAATTGTGCCATAAAAGCACTCTCCAGCTGGCTGAAGGAGTTGATTGAACCTGGGCATAGGCCAGTGAACCAGGTCCGGGCTATCCCGCCCAAGGTCAAGGGAAAAGCACGGCATTTGATAGCGTCCTCCGCCGCTTCAAATTCCATCCACACCTTGTAGGCTCTTAGGTGTTCCGCTGGGTCTCCCTTACCCTCATATCGTCCCACACTAGGCATCTTGAAGTCCTTGGGGAGGCCAGCTCGGCGTATTCCTATTCCAAATGGTGAAGTCTCTTGTCCCGGTCCGGGCACATAAACATAGGGATGTGGGTGCGCGATTAGGCACTGTTGGTCTCTATGGAACTTCATGTTCGCCTCCTCCTCGAACCTTCTTCTCTCCACTTCAAGCCTCTGCCCCTCCTCAGCTTCTATTCTTCTCCTTTCCACTTCGTGCCTCCTTCTCTCCTCAGCTTCTATCCTTGCTTTTTCCTCAGCTTGGATTTTTCGCCTCTCCTCCTCACGAATTTTCTGCCTCTCTTCTGCTCGGATGAGCCTTCTCTCTTCCTCCACCTCAGTTTGCCTCCTGCGTTCACTTCAGGATTCTGCTCTATCTTGTTCTTCTCGTGCTCGCCGCCTGGCCTCGAGGGAAGCTCTGAGGTTGCTGAGGTCTAGGCCATCATTAGGGGAGGAGAGAGCGTCGCTAACGGATCTTGTTCGCGAGCTATTTCGCTCCTCGGCTGGCTGCCGGCAGGCAGGTGAGGGATAATTCCTCCCGGGGTTCCTCCGGGTTTCTCCCGGTGGTAGTCTAGGATGAGCTCTTGGTGGTGCTATCCTCCTTTGGTTATGCTGCCGCGAGCCTCTAGCTGCGGTTTCCAGCTCCTCTCCTGGTGCTCCCCCTTCTCCAAGAGTCCGTGGGGCGCCACGGTCTCGTGGAGAATCCACTGGAGCTGGGCTCATCATCGTTCATGAGATTGGCTCACGGTTAGTTCGCTGCTGGTTCTCAAGGAGGCCGATGACCTGCTCCATCCGGTTCTCCAAGTCGGATATTCGGGTTCGCTCTGACCGTGGAGCGATGCGTCTCTCACTTCGCCTCTGAGTTGGCGGCAGCAGCTGTGAGGGTAGGGTGCTTGGTTCAGCTTCTGGAACCTATGTCCCTCGGTTCGGGAAGGAGGTGGTTCTCATGGGCTGCTTGCCTCTAGCCTCCCTGTTGGATGGTTCAGCTCCACCCAACGTGGCCTGCTGTTCCGGATGGGTGTCTGTCATCTCGCTTCAGGTCTTGCTATGGTTCAACTGGGTTCTGCTTCAGGCAGGTTTTGCTCCTGCCGGGTTCAGCTTCAGTTCAGTCCACCTCAGCTTCGGTTCAGTTCACCTTAGCTTCAGTTCGGTTCAGCTGCAGCCAGATTCAGCCTCAGCTTCAGTTCAGTTCACCTTCAGCTAGGTTTGGCTTCGGTCCTTCACTGTCTGTTTTGGTGTCAGGGTTGTTTTTTTTTTTTTGCCGGCCCTTTCTTTTTTTTTTTTTTAGGCTTCGGCCAGTGCCCTAAACTCCAAAAAATCAAAGAGCAGTTAGAAACCTAAACTTATACAGCTCAAATATCAACCAAAACCAAACAATGAAACTGCAAACCGATTGAGAGCTAGGTACTGAAAAAGCAAGCTAGCAACAACTTAATGAGCCTGACCGCAGAAGTGCAAAGCCTCACGGAACCGAGGGTTACAAAAATGCAAGAGAAAATCAAACAACAGAAACAAGTACCGGTTCACCAAGACAAAAAAAAAATTTCCGAAAATGAAAACAACCACAAGCGTGAAATAAAGGGAAAAAATCTTTCCCACAGACGGCGCCAAAATGTTGTGGCGATTTTTCGTCACAACTGATTTGAGTGAGTACCTGCAAAAAAGAAGGAAAGAAAGCCGGTTAGAGGGGTGCCGGTGTGGTCGCCGGCGTTCCCCCTCCGATGGCTAAGTCAGCAAAAAATTCCATTAAGGAAGCTAGGTTAGTAAATAGGTAGTGGAAAAATAAGGGGAAAAGAGTTGAGAAAAGGGGGGAGAGAGCCGAGAAAATGGGGAAGAAAGCTTGGCTAAAAGGGGTCCTGGTTCGGGTCAAAAGGGGAGCTGGGGGGAAAGAGGAAGAAGGCCATGAACAGTGTTTTTCCCCCTCTCCCCAAAATGGCTGCTCCAGAAAGAGAAAAACCTTTGGTTTTCGCGAAAATGTTCGGCCGAGACAAGGATTGGTCTGTGGGGCCTCTCCTAGGGCTGCGTGCGGCTTGGTGCGGCTTGGGTCTTTTTTTCTCAAAAAATCCTCCCATTTCTCTTACCTCATTTACCTTTTATACCCATAATTAATGGTTAGGATTTATCCCTAAAACCCTAATGCCTGGATGAATGACAAGTGTCTTTGTCATTTTCTTTTGGGCTTTAATCTGGCCCACCACATTGGACCAACATGTTTATTTTACCATGTTGATGACAAGCCCATATCAGGTGGCAAAAATGCCCACAACATTTATTATTAATTTTTTTTTTGTATAGAAATTTTTTTTGAAGATATGATGAACCTGGTGATGATTAGAAAAACAGTTATTTAATCAAATTTTATTGATCAGGAACAATTTCTTTGCATTATTTGTTATAAAAATTTCAACTTTTTTTTTTTCTGGTAGAAATTTATTTCAGCATATCTTAAGATAGTAAAACTATAGAGCTCAACGGAAAAAAAAGTCCAATCAACTGTCACAATTGCATATTTAAAGGTTAAAATTTGAATTCTATTACTTTAAAATATTGTAATATTTGATGAATTTATAATTTAATGTTGCGTAACATACAGAGTTTATGATCTCTAATCTCTATGACACTGGCAAAAAAATTTCCTTTTATTAAAAAATATATTATTGAAAATAAAGTTTAAGATAAAAAAAGGGAAAAAAAAGTGCATATTATATATTCCCCATTAAGAAAGCAGCACATGGGAATTATGGGTTAGACAAGGCAGAGTTTGGAAACCACCGGATAAAGGATAATTTCAGAGCACTTAAACTTTGATTTAAATTAAATTAAATTTTTTAAATTTATAATAATATATCTGTAATTTTACAGATATATATATAATTATTATTATTATATTATTGTTTAACTATTATTAAAATAATATATTTTAAATTAAAAATATAATAATAATTATATATATCTACAAAAATTAAATATATTATTAAAAATTAAATTTTATTTAAGTGAAACTTGAAGTTGAAATTAACTCTGGATTAAGCATAGAGAAGAAGATGGCCAGATAACTAGCCAACTAGGGAAGAATGATTTTTTGGGTGTTGTTTTTTCGGTTTCGAAACTTGCTTTGGTCCTGTGAAATGAGAACATTTGGTCAGATGGGCACCGGTGTGGTGGCCGACATTCCTCCCCCAATGCTTAAGTCAGTAGTTGAACCCATGAGTATATATGCTTTATAACATCAAGAAAGGAGGAGAAAAAAGGGTGAAATATGGGGGGTTGGTGCGGTTTTTGGCTTTGGTAAGGAATGTGAACAGTAATTTTGGCTTTTTTGAGTTGAATAAGTGGTCAAGATGGGTCTTTCATTCAATACTAATGTCAAAATCCCATCAAATGGGTCCCAAAACCTCAAAATTTTGCTCCTGCCGTGTCTCCCAAAAGAAGGAAGAAAAAAAGGTAGGTGAGGGTTGGTAGAGAGCATCCAAAATGGCGACTGCCTAGGGTTTTGTGCTAATAAAATCTAATCTCTTGATTTTTCCCCTATTTTTTTTATTTACCCCCCCCCTTTGGATGACTAGGATTTAAAGTCAAGAGTCTCCCCTCTAGATGGATGACACCTAGCCTTATCTATATTGGCTTTTGGGCTTAAAGTGTTGCAATTACTTGGCCCACCACAATAAAAATGGGTATTTATTTTACTACTATAGTAATAAAAATATTGAGCCCAATATGTTGGCAAAAATGCTTACAACAATAGCTCCCAAATTGATACAATCCATGGATTAGATCAATTTAAGAGATAGAAAATACATGTGGGTGTAAATACCGAGATTTTGAAATTTGAATTTCAAATTTTTTTTAGGTGTAGCTTTTTGGAGGGATGGAACGTGCATTAAATGCACGTCGCACGTCTGCACGTTTCCCTTTTTTTTTGTGCCGGTTGAGCCTATAGGCTTTTATCTTCACCTCCTTCCCTTTTTTTTTTCTTTTCATTTCTTTGCAACAGTGTTTCGAGATCTTTCTCCCCTTTCCTTTCTTTCTTTTCCTTTTCTTGACCATGCAAGCTTTAGACGAGATTTCTTTAGATCCGCAGGGGAAACGATCTTCATCTCTAGTTTCTTGCTTCGTCTTCGGCTTCAATATAGGTTCAAGAAACACACACACACATATATATATATATATTGTCGTTGCCAATTGTTCATAAGACCCTTTTTTTTTTTTTTTTTTTTTTTTNTTTTTTTTTAGATCTGGTTTCTTTAGATTTGTGGAGGAGACCGGTTTTCTCTTGCTTCCTTCGTTCTCGGCCTCGTCTTTGGCTTCTCTTGGTACAAAGGTAAGTGCTGCTTCCTTTTTCCCTTGTCTTATTTCTGAGCTGCGAAATGATTGATGCTATTGTCTTTGTGCTTTTTGTCTGTCTCAGTGCGGTGTGATGTGTTGATGTTTGAATCGTGGACACTTTAACTTTGTTATTTCTGTGTTGCGTGACTATTCTTCTTGCGAATTTATTTTGTTTGTGAAACTGTTTTGGGTGGAAACCGAGGGTTTGGGCTTTGTGCCGAGCCTCGAGATTGAGCCTTAGTTCGGTCCTGGACTGAAGTTGGGACCTGAGGGGAAGCCACGAGACTGAGGTTGAAGCTTGGGCCTGAGTGGAAGCCACGGGACCAGGGCTGAAGCTGGGGCCTGAGCGAAAGCCACAGTACTAAGGCTGAAGTTCAAACTTAGGTGTAGTTTGAGGACCTACGTATAGTTCGGCGAGTCTGCGTAGGTTCTAGGAGGTCGGTATATAGGTTCAGGCGTATTTCGCATCCCTTAGCGTTTCATCTCTGATTAAGAGGATGGTCGACCTGATAGTGAGTTGCTTTTGTGTTTCAGATGTTTCGCCCTTCACCAAGCGGTGGTGGCGGCAGTTCGAGTCTTCCCTCGTCTAGTTATCCCCTAAGTTACCAAACTGTCCTTGACCACGAACCCAGGCCTTTAAAGCTCGAAGTCTTTGACGAGCCACCCTACTCCCAATTAAGAGCTTTCGATGTCCCGCACGTGGTGGAAGTCTCGGACTCCTCATGTTCTGAGTCCACGAGTGCACCTAAGGCTGAAGAATTCGCAACTTCTTCTACGACTCCAATTGATGTTGCTAGGTCTTCCTGGGAAAGAGAAAATACGAAAGTAAGAGCCCTAGAGGGGTCTTGGAGCTATGATGAGGTGAAATCTAAGCTCACTCAAGCTGACTTGGGTAAGTTGAGGCTGGAGTTCTCGATACCCTACCAGGTCACCTTGCGGGTGCTTGGAGATGAAGAGTTGCCCAGCTCCCTCTGTCGATGAGGTCGCATTAAACTGGTGGTTATTCAAGTGCAGGCTGAGGCTTCCACTACTGTCTTTCGTTCGTCATCTACTTCATGATGTCCAGCTGAGTCCTTTTCAATTTAGCCCTAACACTTTGAGAGGGATTTATTGCTGCTACATGTTGTGGAGGGAGCACTTCGGCATCTATCCTAACCCTCTCGAGATCCAGGCGTGCTTTGAGATCAGATCGACTGATAAAAAAGTCAGCTCCTTATGCTATTACCCCCATCAAAAGAAGTTTCTTTAAAAGCCTCATGAGGTCTCTAACTGGCAAAGGGAGTGGTTCTTCGTTGGGGGGAACTGTGAAGGCCTAGGCTCTGGAGCTGAGACCGAGCCTTTGGTTCCTCGTGAATTTTGTGGGTACAACCACAAATAGAGTTCATCTATTCTGTCCCTAGACGAGTCCAGTAGGTCTAGGGTCTCTTTGACATTAGCATGAGAGACTCCACACTTCTTTTGGAGGAGGCTAGACTGGCCGGTGGTAGTGCTCAGCTGCTTTTTGCTTTGCGTTGTTTGTTTTGGTTGCTTTTTGGATATTTGACTCCATACATACTCCTTTGATGCATGCATGTCATCAGTTGGTGGATTTAAAAGGAACTTGCCTAGTCGTCCTGATCGAAGCCGGGTAGCTAAGTCGGCTAAGGTCAGCTCCGGATCATCTGCCCGGTCCCCTGCTGTCGATGCCGGCAGCTTTCCTCTGCCTTCTTTTCCTCCTAGGGGTGCCTTCTCCAAAGAACCTAAGGGAGGCGCTAGCTCTCTTCAGCCACAGGGAAGCAGGGAGTCGACACCTGCCTCAAAGGTTAGCACTCGCCCCTCTAGGGGGAGAGATTCGTTGTCGGAGGCGAATAGGGGCAACATGTCACCTGGCCACGCGGGTGACTTTGCGAACTTTTTTGTCAAAGGATGTCCTTCCTTTGGAGGACAGGTGGCTCTCTAGCCTCTTCGAGTCTTTGTTTCTTGCTGAGATTTCTCTCCAACATGCCTTGGTAAAGGCTTTTGTCGTTATCTTCTTGGTGGTTAACTCTTCTTGTTATTTACTTGCATGTTGACTACTGTTGTGCAGGCGGCTTTCATGATTTTTAAGCTCCAGGAGCAGGTTATTCGCCATAAGGAGAAGGCTGCTGTTGCTATCACTGATATGAAGGAGGCTCAAAGGGAGCTGGAAGAGGCTAAAAAGTGTGGTTGACTTTGAGCTTATGACAACAAAGAAAGAGCTGAAGATCAAACAAAAAGAGAATGATCTTAAGTTGAAAGAGACAGAGCTCAAGCTCAGTGGTGTGGAGGTGAAGAAAATGGACCAGCTTCTGTCTGCGTCAGCTACCCGGCTTAAAGAGAAAGTCAAGGAATCCGAGGGGCTAAGGGCCAAGCTTAAGGAGGTGAAGAAGAGCCTCCAGCTGAGGGATGAAGAAATTTCATGGCTGTTTGGCGAGGCTGAGAGTCGGTTTGATGCGGGGGCTGATTCTACCCTTACGGTCATCAAGTCCAAATTCCCAGACTTCGACTATAGCTTGCTTGATTAGCCTTCGAATCAGGTTCCAGCTCCTATTGCTTCCACCTCCGAACCGGCTACTGGCTCTGTAGCTCCTCTTCCAAATTTAACCTCCTCTGTCCTTGCATCAGCTTCGGATTCGCCTACTGCAGCTCCTTTGGTCCCAATACTCCAGCTTCATGTTCTTTGGTATTCAATGTAATTTTCCTCAGGACTAGGTCGGCATGTCATAATGTTATCAGTTTTACCTTAGAGTTATAGTACCTAGCTGATTGCTGCTGGTAGGCAGGCCCATTGCTTCTTCTATCAGATCTAGGTTAAGTTTCATTTGCTCTTCGTTCTCCTCTGCTTGGAAGTACTCAGTTCAGAAATTAAGCATTCCTATTTCAACTAGAATGATGGCTTCGGCTCCAAAAGCTAGAGAAAAATGCGTCTCTTTTGTCCCAGTTTTTGGAGTTGTCCGGTAGGCCTATAGGATTTCTGGAAGCTGTTCAACCTAAGCTCCCTTATGTTTGTCCAATCTGGTTTTCAGATTATGCTTGATGATCTTGTTTGTTGTCAAACTGTCTACCGTTGCCAAATGAAGCTTAAAGTTTTGGCTTCGGTGATTGTCGACAGGGGTTCAGCTTCTACCCACTTGGTGAAATAATCGATCGCCACTATTACAAATTTCACC
Organism: Ochetophila trinervis; assembly: GCA_003254975.1. Classification (NCBI taxonomy): domain Eukaryota; kingdom Viridiplantae; phylum Streptophyta; class Magnoliopsida; order Rosales; family Rhamnaceae; genus Ochetophila; species Ochetophila trinervis. The sequence continues at coordinate 53,881 of QANX01008149.1, read as the reverse complement.
TGGCCCGCCATTTCGGAAGCAGACCGAAGAGGTCAACTCCCCACTGAGTAAATGATTATAGGCTCTTGACGGAGGCGAGCTGTTTTGGTGGTCTTCTCGGGACGCTTGCGAACCTCTGGCAAGGGTCGCATCTTCTTACAAACGTCTTCATGTCTCCCTGCATGGTTGGACATTAATAGCCTTGACGCACTATTTTATGTGCCAAGGACCTGCCTCCTGCATTGTTCCCACAAACTCCCTCATGAACTTCCCTCAAGACGTAGTCCGCTTCCTCCTCCCTTAGGCATCTCAGATAGGGAAAAAAGAAGCATCTCTTGTACAAAACTCCATTGATAAGTGTGTAATGCGGTGCCTTGTACTTCAATCTTCTTCCTTCCAACCTGTCTTCAGTTAGGGGGTCGTCTGCCAAAAACTTGACAATGGGCTCTCTCCAGCCTGGCCTCACCTCAATTAGGTTTACTTCTTGCTTCTTCTCTGAAATACTAGGATGTGCCAAGGTCTCTACAGGTATCGTGCGCACAAGCTCTAACTCGGTAGTTGATGATAGCTTGGCGAGCGAATCAACATTTGAATTTTCAGCCCTTAGTATCTGGGTAATGTGGTGTTCTTCAAAATCCTTTATAGTTCTTTGACCACCTCCAGATAGCTGATCATGCTCGCTTCATTGGCCTGGTATTCCAAATTGACTTGTCTCACCACTAGTTATGAGTCGTTGTAGCTATGCAACCTCCTAGCCCCCAATGATCAAGCCATCTTGAATCCTACAATTAATGCTTCAAATTCTGCCTCATTATTTGATGCCTTAAATCTAAGTCTAAATGCATACTCAAGCTTGACATGATCAAGAGCTAGCGTGGTCAATATGAACCCTGCTTTGCTTCCATGCTCGTTGGATGATCCATCTATATGTAAGGTCCACAATGAGGCTGATTGTGCACTACTTTCTCCGCTACAGTCGTTGGGATGATGATTTATCTTTCTTCTGAAATAGTGAACTCAGCAATAAAATCAGCTAATGCCTGAGCTTTTATTGCCTTGCGGGGTTTATATGATATCTCGTACTGTCCCAGCTCAATGGACCATTTGATTAGCCTTCCAGATGACTCTGGCTTCTGGAGCATCTGCCTTAGAGGGTAACTGGTGGGCACTGTAATCGAATATGCCCGAAAGTATGGCTTCAGCTTCCTTGAAGACATGATTAATGCTAGGGTCAATTTCTCAATGCTCGTGTACCTAATTTCTGCTTGCACCATAGCTTTACTAACGTAGTAAACCGATAGCTAGGTTGTCCCTTATTCCCGTATGAGGGCTATGCTTACCGCCGTTTCTGACACAGCCAGGTATAGAAGCAACGTCTCTCCACAAACCGGCTTAGAAAGTAGTGGTGATGTGCTCATATACTTATTGAGCTAGGAGAAGGCCTCTTCACACTCTTTGGTGTAGACGAAATATTTAGAACCTCTGAGAATTTTGAAGAACGGTAAGCATTTGTCTGTAGCTCTTGAGACGAATCAGTTAAGAGCTGCCACATTTCCTGTGAGCCTTTGAACTTTCTTCACCTTCCGGGGCGATGTCATCTCCATGATGTCCTTTATCTTGTCGGGGTTGGCTTCGATTCCATGCTAATTCACCATGAAGCCTAGGAACTTTCCTGAAAATGCTCCAAAAGCGCACTTTGCAGGGTTAAGCATCATCTTGTGCTTCCTCAAGACACCGAACATTTCACCTAGGTGGTTTAGGGGCTGAGATGCCTTCACACTCTTCACTAACATATCATCCACATAAACTTCCATTGTTTTCCTGATTTGGTCAGTGAACATCTTATTTACCAATCTCTGGTAGGTAGCTCCTGCATTCTTGAGCCCAAATAGCATCACTTTGTAACAATATAGGCTGAGGTTGGTGATAAAGGCTATTTTTTTCTAATCATCATGGTGCATTTCGATTTGATTATATCCTGAGAATGCATTGCAAAAGGTGTATGGCTCACTCCCTGCCGTTGAGTCCACCAGCTGATCAATTTTTCGCAGTGGAAAGCTGTCTTTGAGGCATGCTTTGTTCAGGTTCGTGAAGTCTACACATACCTGCCAATCTCCGTTGCTCTTTTTCACCAATACCACATTTGTCAACCAAGTGGGGTATATCGCCTCTTTGATAAGTCATGCTTTCAGGAGTTTCTCTACCTCCATCTTGATTGCTTCATATCTCTCAGGGTTAAAGGCTCTTCTCTTTTGCTTGACTGGCTTGAAGCTAGGATCTACATTTAGCTTTTGTACCATCAACTCTGGGTCTATTCCGGACATATCTTTATGGGACTAGGCAAAAATGTCCAAATTGGCTTTCAGGAACTCCACGAGTGCTTCCTTTAACTCTGATGGAAGCATTGTGCTAATCCTCGTAGTTCTCCCTGAATCTTCTAGGTCTAATTGAATGCTTATGAGTTCTTCCACTGGTTCTCCTCGAAACATCCCTTTCCTTCTGTCATCCACCCCTATCTTTAGAAGCTCATCGTCAACTGTCTGGATCTCCATCATCAACAAATCTTCAATTATCACCTCTGTGCCAGCTTCAGGAGCTAGCAAAGTGTTTTTTTTGCTGGTCTCAGGTGGTGTTGGTGAAGTAATTCTTTCAAGAGGTGGCTCGAAACATTTCTGCTCGGAGGATGATTTTTGCCTCTGTGATTTCTTTCTAGGTGTCATGTTCCGCGCTGGCCCAGAGCATTTCAGCTCGGGGGTCGATGCTGGCTCAGAGTATTTTTGCTCAGAGGATCTAGTTCAGACTAGGTGGTTAAGTCTCTCATGCCGCTGCTCGAGACATTTCTGCCCGGAGGTCGAAAAGATGGGCAATGTCTCAGCGTGTGCGTCCTTCACTTGAAGAACTGTTGCGTAACATTGCCTGGATTCATATTGATCTCCTCGTACCAAGTCAACGCCTCCTCCCTCGGTTGGGAACTTAATCATCAAGTGGTAGGTCGATGTTGCTACCCTCAGGGCATTAAGAGCTGGTCTCACCAAGATAGCATTGTAAGCCGATGCTGATTTTATCACCAAGAAATTCACAAGAATGGTGGACCTATATAGGACTTCTCCGACAGTGAGAGGTAGCTCAATAGAACCCTCGGGGAAAACAGTTTCTCCAGCGAACCCCATAAGTGGTGTTCGTACAGGTTTGAGGACTTCTCTCTTCAAGCCCATTGTGTCGAAAGCATGCATGTACAAGACATCTACAGAGCTCCCGTTGTCAATCAGCATCTGATACATCATGTGGTTGGCAACTTGAGCCATTATCACGATAGCATCATCGTGTGGGTGCTGAATTTTCATAGCTTCCTCATCCTTGAATGTTATGGAGAAGCTCTCCCTCCGAGTTACCTTTGTCGGTCTGAATGTGCAATTCACCTCATGGGGCACATCAGAACTCTTGGCATCCCTTGCATGCTCTTTTCTTGACCGATTCGACTCACCTCCGACTCCTGGTCCACCCATGATTGTCCTCACATTACCAAGTATGTTACCTGGGTGTAGTGGTGGTGAATGTGCCTATCCTCTTCCAACATCCTCTCACCTTGGGGGAGCTGGAGCGCTGGGTCCTGCAGCTTTTGCCAAAAATGCATTCAGCTGTCCTCTTTGAATTAAGGCTTCGATCTCATCTTTCAGTTCCAAGCATTCCTCTGTGGTGTGCCTGTAATCTCTGTGGTACCTGCAGAATTTGTTCTTGTTTCTGAACTTGAATGGTGTCCTCATTGGGAAAGGCTTATTCAGTAGGTTATTCCCCTCAATTTGCATCAATACTTCTGAACGAGTTGTGTTAAAGGGGGGGGAGGGTGAATCTATCTAACTTGCTTTTGGGAGGCCAGGGTGATGGATTCATCTCTTCGTAGTTCCTTTTATTGTTCTGGGGAGGGGGCTCCTCTGACTTTTTCTAACATTGGACCTTCCGCTTCCTTCATTTCGGTTCAAGTTTCTCCTAGACTGAATGATTTCATTTGCGAAGATGTGTTTATGGGCGTCAACTAACATCTCAGAGAATGTTCGCGGTGGGTTCTTAGTTATCGTCCTTATTAAGTCCTCATCAAGGACTCCATCCTACATGGCTTGCATCGCCCGATCATCAGTGCAATCCTCTATCTGTATCATCATGTCTGAAAACCTCTGGACATAAGCCTTTAGGGACTCACTCTCCCCTTGCACAATGGACGGCAAGTGGGAGGGCGGCTTTTTCACCGACCTGGCTCCTATGAATTGTGCCATAAAAGCTTTCTCCAGCTTGTTGAAAGAATTAATCGAACCGGGGCGTAGGCTGGTGAACCATATACGTGTTATCCCTCCAAATGTTAAAGGAAAAGCCCGACATTTAATGGTGTCCTCAGCAGCTTCAAATTCCATCCATACCTTATAGGCTCCTAGGTGCTCCGCTGGGTCCCCATTGCCTTCATACATTCCCACACTTGGCACTTTAAAGTCATTGGGGGGCCCAGCTCGACGTATCCCTATCCCAAATGGCAAGGTTTCTTGCCCTGACCCAGATGCATAGACATAGGGTTGTGGATGTGGGACTTGATACTGCTGCTCGCTGTGGAATCTCATATTCACCTCATCCTCCAATCTCATTCTCTCTGCTTCGAATATTTGCGTCTCCTCAGCTTCTAGCCTCATCTTCTCAATCTCGTATCTCTGCCTCTCTTCTGCTTCTATTCTTAGTTTTTCCTCATCTTGGATCTTTTGTCTCTCTTCCGCACAGATCCTCTGCCTCTCTTCTGCTCGGACAAGTTTTCTCTCTTCATCCACTTCGGCTTGCCTCCTACGTTTGCCTCGAGACTATGCTCGCTCTTACTCCTCTAGTGCTCACCTCCTGGCTTTGAGGGAAGCCTTGAGATTTCTGAAGTCTAAGCCATCATTTAGGGAAGAGAAGTCGTCGTTTATGGATCTCATCTGTGAGATATTTCGCTCCTCTGTTGGCTACCGACGGGCAGGTGATGGGTAGTTCCACGGGGGATTTTTCTTTCACCTGGAGGTGGTCTTGGGTGAGGCCTTGACGATGCTGATCTTCCCTGGTTGTGTCGCTGTGAGCTTCTGGCTATGGTTCCCAGCTCCCTTTCTAGTGCTTCTCCATCTTCACGAGTCCGAGGGTTAACACGGTCTTGTAGAGAATCTACTGGAGTTGGGCTCCTCATGGTCTATGAAATAGGCTCACGGTTGGTTTGTTGTTGGTTCTCAAGTAGACTTATGATTTGCTCTATCCGATTTTCTAGGTCAGATATTCGAGTTCGCTCTAAGCGCGGGGCTACCTGTCTCTCGCTTTGCCTCCGGGTCGGTGGCAGCAGCTGTGAAGGTAGTGTGCTCAGTTCAGCTGCTGGGATTGAGGTTCCTCGGTTCGGGAAAGAGCTGGTCCCCATGGGTTGCTTGCCTTTTCTGTTGGATGGCTCAACTCCATCCAGTGTGGCCTGCTGTTCCAGGTGGGTATCTGGCATCTTGCTTCAGGTTCTGCTTCAGTTCAGTTCGGTTAGGTTCAGCTAAGTTCTGCTTTAGCTCGGTTCGATTAGGTTTAGCTAGGTTCCACTTTAGCTTGTCCAGGACCTGAGCTTCGGTTTCTCCAAGTGCCGTTGTGACTCGTCTGGCAACTGGCTTTCGGTTCCCGCTGTCTGTTTAGGTGCTGGGGTGGAAGTTTTTTTTTCTTTTCTTTTCTCTTCTTTTCAACCAAACAAAACCATAAATATTTCAGAAAATGAGCTAAAACAGGGCCAAACAAACTGAAAACTAAATGAGAAACTACTAGTCGAGAACTAGATGAACAACCATAACTCTCAAGCAAAGAACCACAAGCTAAAGCAAACACAAAAACCAACAAAAACTAAGAAACTAGCAAAACACATGAAGCCAACTAAACTCAAGAAACGAAAAGTTATCAAAACTGACAGTAAATCAACAAAACTCAAGAAAATGAGAGAATATCCAAAACCGGTTCACAAAGGAAATGAACCACCACAAACATAAAACAAAAAATGGAAACAAATGTTTCCTAGTGACAGTGCTAAAATGTTGTGGCGATTTTTCGGGTGTTGTTCATTCAGTCTCGAAACTTGTTCCGGTCCTGTGAAATGAGAAAATACTGTCAGAGAGGCCCCAGTGTGGTGGCCAGCGTTCCCCTCTGATGCTTAAGTTAGTGGTCTAACCCATGAGTAAATATATATGCTTTAAAACATCAAAAAAGAAAGAGGGGAAAAATGGTGAAATATGGGGGGCTGGTGTCGTTTTTGGCTTTGGTAAGGAATGTGAACATTAATTTTGGCTTTTTTTGGTTGAATAAGTGGTCAAGATGGGTCTTTCATTCAATGCCAAGGTCAAAATCCCATCAAATGGATCCCAAAACTCCAAAAATCTGATCATTCCGTGTCTCCCAAAAGAAGGAAGAAGAAATGATAGGTGAGGGTTGGTAGAGAGCATCCAAAACGGCGGCTGCTTAGAGTTTTGTGCTAATAAAATCTTATCCTTTGATTTTTCCCCTACCTTTCTTATTTACCCTCCTTTTGGATGGCTAGGATTTAAAGTCAAGAGTCCCTTTTCTAGATGGATGACACCTAGCCCTATCTATATTGATTTTTTAGCTTAAAGTGTTGCAATTACTTGGCCCACCACAATAAAAATAGATATTTATTTTACTATCCTAGAAATAAAAATATTGAGCTCAATATATTGGCAAAAATGCCTACAACAGCAACAATAGCTACTACCCTATCAAAAATTTCAGCATTCATTATTTGAGTACTGTATAGTTGGAAATTTCAAAAGAAACAAAAATTGTAAGATCCTTCCTCGATTTATTTGCCACCTGAGACTCAGTTTTGTGACTTATTTATCATGTGGATGACATGGTACACCATCAATTCATATTTATAATTGAATGTCCAATACGATTTAGTTACATGTTTTTTTTTTCCGAACCCAAAAAGAAAATGCCTTTTTAGTCTATCTATTAATGTTTGTGGAGTTGAGATTTTGGGACTATTCAATACTTTTCGGCTTTTATTTTACTGTTAAAAGCAAAAAGAGAATTATCATGTTCCAAACTAATATTAACTAACGAAACTAGATCTTTTATTAGCAAAAATATAAAAGTAAAAAATAATAATAATAAGTTGGATCTTTTCCATAGAATCGGTGGACATCATTAGAAAGCAATTGAGATAGCGAAAGTCGTGTCTCTAGAACAAAACAGAAAAGATCAAACACAGCATGCCCCTACTTTCTTAAAATACTATAATCCTATTCAATTCTATAAGAATCGTACTCCAGTGTGAAAGAAACGTAACAAAAAAATATATATATTAGCTTTGAATTGCATTTCAAATCTTGTGTGTGCAGTTTATGTGAGAATTCATATAAACCAAGCAGTACGTATGGACGTTTGTAAGATTCAGTATATTTTTGCTTTTTGTTTTTGTTTTTTAGCAAAGCGAACCGAATCGACCATGGATAACAATCTAAACTAAACTAAATTAATTCGGTTAAATCGGTTTAATCATGCAGATTCGTTTTTCTACCTCTGCAAGCAGTATAGAAAAAATAATCAAACTAACAAAAATTGAAAAAAATGCAAAAAATAAAAAATGAAATTATTATATAGCAAACTCTAATTCTTATTTATTGTAGTTAATGAAATCATAACAAGTCAATAATTAACACAAATAAAAAAAATAGTTGAGAAAAGGGGACCAAATTCATTTCCTGTTTGGTCTGTACGTCTATTAAAAAGACGAGTAGAAATGTGAAACATAAAGTGGATTACAATCAACGTTGCAATGGAGCTTATTCCGGGTTTCACATCTGTCTGCTATATATATATTTTTTAAATCACAGTTACAAGCACATCAAAATTGAGTGTCAAACTCTGATGATTCTTAATTAGTCTCACTATCTTTTTTTAACACTTTTTAGTCAGGCAAGTAAACAGTACGGAGCTATTAGTGGCAAGTAAACAAAGTTTCCACATCTGAAATTAAGATCAGAAACTATAATGGTAATTTCTTGCATCTTATAAATATTAGTTTTGTGTGTCCTATAGGAGAACCTTGCATAGTCTTATCTAAGCATTGCTATAACTAATAAACAATTTCAGCGCCAGTTTAAAACTCCACTTATTTCAAATAATAATTAAATTTAAAAATAAAATAAAATAAAAAGATTCTCCACTTTTACAATTAGTTTTTCCCATCTATTTCATTGCACCACAAGAAAATTCTTCAGTAGAAGAAAAATCCATACCTCTGCTCTAAGACTCTTGGCCTCCATTCCACAATCTCATGTATAAAGGAGCTACTATTAATCAATTGTTTGCTTAGAATCAACAACAATAAACTAAACTACCTCAGAACCAGTTGCATGTTAATGTTAATTCCTGAAACAGCACTCAGCAAGAAAGATTACTCGGGCTGAGGAATTATCTGAAAATAGCAATTTCACCATATTCTCACACCTCAGATTCATGAACCTATCTCAATGCTCCAATAATATACCAGTTCTTAAAGTTGTTGAATATATATGCTATAAAAGGATACGCTCTAATCCAAGAATCAAGTTCTCCGTTTGCTCCATGGTTCTTGAAAGAACATCAGCCTCAAAATATGCCAGGATGAGAAAGTTTATCAAGTAATCTCCTCAGCAATTGCAAACCAGCATTCAATAAAAAAGTGAATGCAAATATACATACTTACAACCAATAGAAGTTCGAAATTGGCTACGCATGGGGCATTTTCTTTTTGACGAAACTGCCTGGAACATGTGAATCTGTTTAATTTGCTAAAGGATATCTACCAAATTGAGAGATTAAATTTGCTATGAAATATGTTTCCTTGAAGAAACATTGCATGCAAGAACCTCCAATTGTATTACCAAGGCTTGAGGTATTTTGTCTGTGAACTCATAGGTAATTTAGCACTTCTACAAGTCCAGTTCCCACTATTCTGTTATGCATAATATTTTTTTGCTACAACAAAGACGTTCTGTAAATGACAAAAAATGTAAAGCAAAATATAATCATCTACCTGCAAATTGACCAACCTTCATTGCATAAATAAAATTACACTATATTTGATTTTAACAACTTGAATGAGTATGAAGCCTCTGAGCTACAAAGAGGATAGCATATACAAGAGCCTTTTAAGTACAACACTATTTGATTCTAATTATCGGCTACAATGCTGTTTTCTCTATAATTAAACACTACCTGCCTATTCTTGAAGGCTTTAGAAAACTTGATGAAAGCACAGGCAAAGGCACACCTATCTTACAATATTTTCCTCTACTGTATCTCTTGGATGCTGATCTACTAGATTATTACATTATCTTCACCATTTTCCTCTTCACCCTCTTTCAACCTACTAAAAATCTCATAATCATCAAACCCTGCAAAATTGACCAAGACAACCAATTAAAATCGAAGTGTATTTAGTTATGCTTCACATCCAAAGAAGCATATAATTACCAGCACCCAAGTCATCAGCATCATCATTTGGGGGACCTAAAAGCATTGTGTTGGCAGAGGGTGAATCAAGTGCTGTCCAATCTGTATCGCCGTGGTCGTCCAAGCACATGTCCTTCATTCTGACCCAGTCTTCAACAACATTAACACAATCAAATGAAATGGGGTCCGTAGAATCTTGTCTATTGCTCCTATCAACTCTGAAAAAATATTTTTTAGCAAAAGAATGACCTTGTATCCTTCCAATTCCAATTGCAACCACCACAGTAAATACATACAGAATCCAAAATTACATGAAGGTCCAGTTCTACTTACATCTGCCTTAGATGCAAGTTGTACTGAACAAAGACAAGGTCACTGCGACGCTGATGCTCTAGGCAATTCCCTGTCTCATGCATTTTCTCAAAAGGAACCCGATTATGCTTATACCTAATGGAGCAGCAGGTTTGACTGAGAATACGGATTGCCAAACGTGCCAAATTTGGGCAACCTCCTCCATATGTTGACCACCATTCAGCTAGAAAAAGGTATACAGAAAGTATTAGCTATTTGAAATGAAGCTATAGTAATACATGCAACAAAGAATGACAAGACTACAGTTCTCTCTGTTTTATTTTTCCTTTGATGGAAATGCAAGATGTGAAGCAAATGTATTAGACCTAAGGTGTTTTCATTGTACCTTGAATCACAGAAACAAATAGCTGCAGTATTTTCAAACGTTGTAAATACCTATCTAGTTTCATTCAATGAACTGAACTCTTCAATGGTCACAAGTGCTAAGCAAAGTGATGTTTCTTTATATGTCAGTGACTTATATCTCACTCCATGGTAGGTAATTAGTAATTACCAAACAAGTAAGTATGAAGCAAAGAAAATTTTAGCGATGGCATGGTAGCTGAAATAACAATCTAAGAAACTGAACCCTCACCAGGTAGCAAAGTATCTCTAGTTCTAATTGCCATCTTTCTCCCAAAATCACCAGCAGCAGTCTTGTATGAGTTCATCTCTTTGATAATTTTATCTTGGACTTTTGTATCAGGAATCAATCTCTCTATGCAATCAAACATCCCTGAGAGGATATCGTTGTGCAGATCTCCTTCAACGCTATAAAAAAATTTAGGGTTAAGATAGAAGCCGGCAGTATGAAGAGGAAGGTTCCACTGCCGTTCCCATCTTTGATCTATAATATTCCAATAAATCATGTAATCCTCCCTCTTAACAAGTTCTTTCTTAATTGATTCTTTTGCTCGATAGATTCCTGCATAAACATACCCCATTGCAGGCCTGTTCTCACTGCCAACTATCCTCAAAACTCGTAAGAGTGGATTTGTTAGACGGACAATCTGGAGGCATGAGGACCAAAATGACTGACTGCTAATTGAATCTAACATTTCCAGACCCCCTGATTTCTTTGAATATGAGCAGTCCAACCACTCCCGTGAGGTAACCATGGCCTGCAAGTTGTGTTTAAGATCAACCAGTCGTTTTAAAGTTGTAAAGTTAGTAGCAAAACGAGTGACTCCTGGTTCCACAATATCATTGCCAAAAGTATATCTTCTGACCATATTCAAAACAATACTGTGATTGTATACAAATCTTGTAATAGATCGAGCCTGTTCTATTGTTAAATTTATCCAGCCTATATTTCCAAAATCCTCAAGTATCAAATCAATGCAATGAGCTGCACATGTAGTCCAATATAGATTAGGGAAAGTTTCAGTCAACCTTCTCCCCGCAACAATATATTGCTCTTCATTGCTAGTAATCACTTGCAGCACATTTGTTTCCCCAATTTCTTCCACTGTTGTCTTAAGCAATTCATAAAGACCATCTGATGAATTAATAATATTAGAATCATCCACAAATTTCAAAAACACAGTTCCTTCAGGACAATGCACCAACAAACTCAGGAAAACTCTATTCATTTCCACGCTCCACTGGTCAACCAAAATAGAACAACCAGTCCTTTCCCATATTGCTCTGTACTTATCAATATCATTCCTCACTTCTTCCACTGAATTCTTCAATATCCAACCACGAAGATCATAATATGAGGGCAACACAACCCCCAAACCTCCTGAAGCAATTGCATCAACCATTGGTCGAAAATAGGCTGAGTTCACTGCATCTAGAGGTGCACCAATATCATACAAAAATCGCCCGATTGCCATGTGAATATTACTGCTCATTTTCTTAGAACCTACGACAGCACTATTAGTTAAACCAGCAGCATCATGTCCTGAAGAAGTTTTGCCTCTCCCCCTCTTCCTTCTTTCCGTACTTCTATTACTCGTTGTCCCTTCTTCTCGAATCACCAACAAACCTGAATTGTGTTCGAGAGTATCAGGGCTTCCAAATTGTACATCACCATGATGAGAAAGTGATTCTAGCTCACTATGAGGTCGGGGGTTGATATTGGTAATCTCTTCATCAAGCTTTTGCCTATTCCTCTTCTTCACTACAACCCCATCTAGACTCTGTTGCATTAGAGCCCGAACATCGGGTGGAACTCGCAGGCAAGTAGATGCATTTCCTTTTTGACCTGCAAGGTGTTCTTTAATCCTATGAATCCCACCACCCTTAAACAATTTGCTACAGTATATACATCTAAGCTGCACTCTTTCTCCATTCTTGAACATTTGACAATGTTTCCATGCTGGGTCATGTTTTTGGGACGTTATTGGGACAGATTCCAAACTTGAAGCCATCTTAACAACCTTAATAACCAATCAACTAACATGAAAAATGACCCAAACTTACAATCCAACCAAAAATAAAAAATAAAAAACCAATTCAAAACTAAAACCAAACTATTCAATGAATACCCTTTAACACCAAAAGAGTGCATGTATAAAGAAAGAATGAGACAGTGAAGGAGCTTACTTGTTCATGGTTCTTCTTCGAGTGCATTGAAAGATGGGAGTTTTTATTCGGGAAATATACAACCGAGTTAGGATGGTTAAGCGGTTTATAAAGCCGTGGTTATATAACCGAACGGACCGGTTAGGGCAGCGACCATAACCGGTTATATTTACCATTTTTAGTTCGGGTTTTAACCGGGTAATCAGTCAAAGTGAACAGCTAGACCGGTTTTAGAAAAAATAGAAACCGAACCTTCCGGTTGCCTTGTTGGAGGGCCGTGACATGGTTCATGGTTCACCCGCAGCTTAAACCCGGCGGACACGACCGGAGAATCGGTTTCGTGTCTTTCGTGGTAGTTAAATTCTGGTACTCTTTGTCTCTGAAATGTTCCAAAACTCAAAATTTTATTTTATTAAAATTTTCGTAAGCTTGTTTGAAGAAGCAAGAAATTTTTTTTTTCCCCCTGAGAAAAAGATCAGGATGCTGAGTTACATATATTTAGTGGGTTTTCCTCGCAGTAAGATTATTTTGAAAGTTTACGAAATGGGTTTGATTGAATTGATTTTGGTTTGGAAAAAATAAAACAAAAATTGTTCTTTTGGTTTTTGATCAACTTTAAAACGGTTTATAATCTAAATTTTTTCTTGCTAATCAACTATTACAGTTACTATTTATTTTATAGAATTTCTATTGTTATTATTATTATTATTAAAAAAAAGAAAAAAAAAAAAAAAAAAGGGAAAGTAAACGCACCCAAAACAAAACACACAAAAATGTCATTCGTTTATCCAATTAATCCATATTTCTCATTCATATGCCAGCGGCCGATACACTTCTTCTTTTTTGGTAGAAATGATGCACTTCTTCATGGATAATAGCATTCCAAATGTCCTTCCAAATATTGAGATCTCGAGGGATAGTCTGCTTGATAACCAAAGAATTATAGCAACTTTTGACTGAGAATTTTCTATTTTTATTTGCCATCCATATAAGCTTATCTTCGCAATTGACCATCGGCCATGATAGTTTTTGAATTTCCTCCATTTCACTCCAATGAAATACCTTCTGAAGCTTCTCTATTCTCCACCGACTGGTATCTTGTTCCTGGAAGTTGGCTAGCCTGCAATCCAACCATAATGGCACCCCATTTCTCAACTCTGGAGTTCTATTCTGTCTTCAAGGAACCCACAAGTCAAAAAAAGGGTTGATAGACCAACCATTGCCCAAACTATAACAAGATCTTTTTTGGATTGCTTCTTTTGAGCTCATAATACTTCTCCACACTTGTAAATCCCCTCCTTTACAGTAATCACTAAAAAAAGAGGACTTAAGGTATTTTGCTCTCATTAAAAAAGTCCATAGGTTATCTTCACCGCCAGCCAGCTTCCACCCTAATTTTGCAAGAAGACCTGTATTGAGATCTTTGAACTTTTTGAAACCCAACCCCCCTGAGTCCTTAGGTTGGCAAATATCATCCCATGATGTGAGAGCAAGGAAACGCTTCGACTTCCTTCTACCACACCACCAAAACCTCTGGATTAGAGCTGTGAGAATAACCTAAAGTTTCAACAAAGAGAGGAAGTAGAANACCTAAAGTTTCAACAAAGAGAGGAAGTAGAAAGATGGGAAGTTGCAGAGAGAACTTTTGAGAAAAAACAGTAAACTACATTTCATTTTGAATTTTTAACAATACATATACATTTCTGACAAAAGGTCTAGAGTAGCTGCTGTTTTGCCTACTGCAGTATACAAAAGTTGCAAAATGCAAAGCTGTAAAATGCAAAGCTGTAAAATGCAAAAGTTGCAGTAACTTTTGCACAAATATCAAAAAAATATCCCTGCATTTTGACAGTAGCTAGTTACATTACAAAGTAACTAAAATGGCTTCTAAATATGCAATAACCATTACAAACTAACTAGAATTCAAAACCAAAAACATAAACTAAATTTGTTCTCCACAGTAGCTTGCACATAGAAACTTGCAGCAGCTTCTTCTTCCATTCTTCTTTTTTTTTGAGTCACCAAAAATGTCATCTTTTAACAAGAGCATCCATAGCAAACACAGAGATGGCTTGGGCGACTACTATAATAAGGGTTGCTCTCCCAGCTTTAGAGAGAAGCTGACTTTGTCACCCTCTAATCTGGCCTGGAGTTCATCTTTAAGTCTCCCAAATTCCTTTGTTTTCTTCCTACGAAAAATCAAGAAATTCCCAAAGTATACAGTATTGTTTTTCATCTCCTTAAACCCGATAATCTCCTTTATATCTTTTCTAATCTTCATGTTTGGTATCCTCCCTTGTAGCTAGAAGAATATTATCTGCATTGATATCTTGATTCTTCTCTAGCATCCTAGAAGACTTCCGCATTTAAGATAAAGAGGAAGGGGGACAAGGGGTCCCTTGCCTTAAGGCCCTAATGGGAGTCACCCTTCCCACCTTGCTTCCATTCAAAAGAATGTTATAATCCACTGTAGTAAGGCAGCTCATTAGCAATTTCCTGACTTCCTCTGAGAATCCCCAAAGATCAAGAGCCTTCTCCACAAAGTTCCACTCCAAACTATCATAAGCCCTTTTGATGTTGATCTTCATAAGCATGAGGCCATGTTTTCCTTTGCGCTTTTGATTTTATGGACTAACTCATATGCTGCCACCGTGTTTTCCACAATCCACTTACCCTCAACAAAGACCCCTTGGTTAGGAGAAATGATATTGGCCAAGTTTTTCCTCAGTCTCATCGCTATAAGTTTATATACAATTTTATAGATAAAATTGCATAAATTTATAGGTCTGAACTGATTGAAATTGGTAGCACCTTTCATCTTGGGTATAAGGGTGATAAAAGTCTTGTTGATCACTCTATCAAATTCTTGAGTGATGAAGCATTCTCTAACCATATTCACCACCTACCCTTTGACTACCTTCCAATAGCTGCGAAAGAAAGCTCCCAGAAAGCCATCCGATCATGGAGCCTTAAGGGGATGCATACTCCATATGCAATCCCTTATCTCTTCCTCCGAGGGGATGCTTAGGATCTCCAAATTCTCATTCTTTGCAACAAGAGCTTGCCTGAAGTTATCCAAATAAATCAGAAACTCTGAATTGGTAAAGGAGAACAAAGAATGGAACTCCCTAATAAAATAACCATTAATTCGAGCTTCATCCTCTAGCCAAATGTCGCCATCTTTGATAGCATTAATTTTATTTCTTTTGCGTCTAATCACAATACTAGCATGAAAAAACTTGGAGTTTTTGTCTCCCATTTGCAACCAGAGCTCCCTTGATTTTTGTTTTCATATATTCTCCTGTTGAAGACGGAGGTCTTTTAATACCTACATTAGATCCAATTATTTCCTTATGTTTGGTGGCACTTCAGATTGTTGATAAAGAAATGTATCTTCCAGTTTTTTAATCTTCTTGAAGACATTTTCAAAATGCATATTGTTCCATCTTTGTAAATCCATTGCCGTTATGTTCAACTTCTTTACTGTATTTAGCGACTCTCTATTTTTGTTGGCCGTACCTCTCCAAGCTTTCTCCACAACTTGGATACTAGAATTATCCTCACTCCACACATTACGAAACCTGAAAGGTCTCACCTCTTTGAACCCCTGTTCCACTGTAGATAGAAGGATAGGACTATGATCTGAAGTTTCCTTCAACAGGTGGGAAACTTTAGCCAACTGAAAATGCATCACCCAATATTTACTAGCCAGTGCCCTGTCTAATCTTTCAATGATGGCAAGAATTGCCTTGGTGACCATTGTCCCAAGTAAACATGCATCCCTCAAAACCCAGATCAACTGCCCCTACTTCATGAATGAAGTCTCGAAGATAGAGTTTTTTTATTCTAAACTGATTTGCCTCCAATTTTCTCTTTATTGTCAATCACTTCATTCAAATCACCCATTATCACTCAAAGAACCTCACAATTGAGAATTTCAGTTTCTAGTTTTGACCAAACATTTCATTTTCCGCTCCATAAGGAGTACCATAACAACTGAAGAAATTCCACTCCTTCAACCCTTTCACCTCTTTGATTTCGCATCAATCAATCCTATTATATTTCCATTTCACCACTAGATCAATATCTTCGCTCCACATCAACATAAGGCCCCTGGCCATACCCTTCGCTAGACTCCTCTCTAATATTCTCCCCACGAGAGAGGTTATTTGGAGTCGTCTTAAGATTGGGTACAGAGGCTGCCCCCTTTGTGAGGCCCCAAGGGAAACAGCTTTACATCTTTTCCTTAATTGCTCATTTTCTAGAGCTGTGGCTTTTGCTAGTTGGTGGGGCCTCAAATTGAATGAAGAGCATTGTAGCTCGATAGAGGATTTGGTTTTCAAACTGTTTATGTAGGGATAGATATTTTTTTAGGTTGCTGATGGGCAAGGAAGAAGCCACTGTGGTGTTGGTCTGCCTTCTGGAGACCATCTGAGCAGCTAGAAATGCAAAAATCCATGACGGCAAGGTGGATGTCATGGAGGCTGTAAAGAAGCTGGAGTCTCGAGTGGATGAGTTAAATGCCAAGATGACCATCACTGTCAAGAATTGGGTGGAGGGAAGTCATGTTTGGGTTCGTCCACAAAAGGGTTGGTTAGTGGTGAGCACTGATGCAGCTGCTCATAATGGAAGGAATGCTTTGGCCATGGTTGCTAGAGATGAAAATGGAGTCATCATTCATCTTGCCACTACATACCTTACAGGGCTTTCTGCAAAGTTGGCTAAACTTAAGGCTTTGGATTGGGCTATGACAGTGGGGGAAGACAATAAGGTTATTTAGAAAAGTGATGCTAAGAAGATTGTTGAGATGGTCAATGCAGATGAGGAACCCCAAGTTTGGAACGTTCAGCATCAGGTGCTTGCATTGAAAGCCAGCTCAAAAATCAATGCTGGGAAATGATTTGGTGCCCACGGCTTGAAAATAGATTAGCAGATAGGGCTGCCAAATATGCTTTTGCTTGCAAAACAAATTTGTCTTTTAATTTTTTGTCTATAAATAAGCTCCCTCTGTGTTTGATTTGTTTGTTTTCTTTTGTGTAGCCCTCTTTTTGGGTTCCTTTTGGCAATTTTATTGCTCTTACCAGGAAAAAGAAAAAGAGAAAAAAAAAATACACTTCTTCAAAACAAACATATGAGATTTTCCGTGGAGGTTTGGCCTCCATATTTTTAATTTGTTGGTTTAGTCAAATTTTAGGTTGATTGCTACTACCTTGATTAATTTTTCCCAACTTTAGGACTAACATATGTACTCAATAGAAAAGTCTGAAAACAAGTTATAAATTTTGATAGTCCAAATGCTTATTTTCATAGTTTCAGAAAGTGATAAAAACAAAATTGACTAATTTGGTGTTGGAGTTGTTGATTTATTTTCTTTTTTCTCAATGTCTTGGGATGTTAGCATTAGCATCGTGATCACCGATTCAAGTGGTCTTTAGACCATCTAAATTCTATTAATTTTTTTATTAAAATTTTAACAAATAGATGAAATGATTGGTGTGTATTTTAAAATAATCAAACCAATATTTTTTTAAATTTAATAGTTTATTTACATTTGCTACTTGTCAACATTTTAATGAAATTGTTTTACAGAGATATATGGTCTTTATCCTAGTTTCTTTATCAAGGTCAAATTTATTAACCAATTTTTTGTATAAATAATATGATGCTATTTTATTGAATTTACTTTCAACAATTTTAGAAAATTATTAATTGATTAATTATTAATGAACTATCACATAATTAAATATCAAACATTTAATTAATAAATTTAATATGTGTAGCATTGCTCCTCATCATATTTTGGGATATAAACCATAAAAGTAGAAGAATTATGCATTTTCAAATGAATATATTATGTCCATGCTCAAGTAGTTGCAAACATTAAATTTCAATTTGGCAGTTTTGCTTCTGTTTTTATATAATTTTTAGTTTTTCAGAATAATTTTTTAAAAAAATTATGTTTTATTAATTTTAATTAAAATAATTTTTGAAAATCTAAAATACTTTTAAAAATCTATTTAAACATTTTCATAAACAACTTTTGATTTGTAAACGTTGATTATGGCTTTTCAAAAATTCTGCAAGAGGCCTAAGAATAGTTCGAGTTCCGAAATCTAATAATTGGTAAACTGAGAAATGGCATTTCCATATTAATCAATTTGAGGTTTGTTACGTATAGATTGCATCCTTGACAAATCTTTGAACAAAAACCATCTTATTAATATGTTATTTTCTTTATTTATTTTTCAAATTAATTAATAAAGCTTCATAATTAGGAAAGTATAGATCGACCCCCAACAAAATTATTGTTATCTATTTATTTATTTTTTAAATTAAAGAGAAAAATTATATCATCAGCCTTTGAATTTAAATTTAAAGATTAACATCAGCAGTCTTTGTCAACTAAATTATTCTAAAGGGACACAAAATTATTATTATAGATACTAGAATATTTGGAGACAAAATGATAGAATTGAAGGCTAAAACAGGTTGACAAAAGTGGGAAGCATTATTGCTCTTATGAATTATTTATTTTCACTTTGACGACAATTAAGATAACAAACCCATCCAACCATGTCCTGTCCTTGTTTTTTCCTTCACCCTTTTTTTCTTGTACAATTAAATTAATTGAACAGACTAATTTTTTTTTTTTTTTTTTGGAATAAAAATTGCATTAAAGCACAAAAAAGCACCCCTGAAAGGAGGCAAACAACCTAAACATTCGAACCCAGTGCAGTAACATTGATCAAGTCCCAAATATCACTGGCAAGAGAAGCTAAAGTACAAGAGTTTATATAAAAAAAACATAATCTGGTTCACAGTATTTTTCGTAAAATCTTTTTTTTTTTTTTTGGTAACAACTTTCACTCACATTTTTTTTTTTAATAAAATGGTTGGAGGAATAAAAGATTGTATGTTTCTATGCAATTCCGAGTAGTTAATATAGCCACGTGGATCAAACAATTTACATACATCTATGTTTATATGTTTGCAGATATAATTTAGCATCAAAAACATATCATGGTGGAGTCACCCATCTAAATGCTTACCAATCTGATCATGCTCCAATTGTCCTAAATCTGTTTTTGGATCAACAGAAGCTGCCTAGGCCGTTCAGATTTCAGGAAATATGGCTCAGAGATCCTATGTGTCAAAATATTGTTAAAGATGCGTGGGAGAATCATCAAGGAACTCCGAGAAAAGTTTCTATGGGAAGGAAAATACTCAATACTTCCAAAGCTCTAAGTAAGTGGAATAAGGAGTTCTTTGGATTCTGTAAGGAGAAAATTTCTTTTTTTGAAAGAACAATTCAACATCTTCAAAGTCTGTTTCCATCGGAGGATGTTATCAGTCAGGAGAGGAAAGCGCAAGAAGAGTTGAGTGAATGGCTGAGTCGGCAAGAAATTATGTGGATACAAAAGTCAAGAGAGATGTGGTTAACTGCTGGTGATCGTAATTCTAGATTTTTTCATGCAGCTATGATTACTAACAGGAGGAAGATATTCATTAATAGCCTAAAAAACAGTGCTGGAGAATAATAGGAGACGAGAGAGCAGATTGGTGAATATCTTGTTAAAGAGTTTACTGAACTCTTCAAATCGGAGAATTTAAATCATAGCCAGGACTTAAGCAACCTCTTTCATGAAGAGGTATCGGGGACTCATAACTACCGGCTCAGCTGCATTCCTAGTGAAGAGGAGGTTCTCAAGGCTGTGAAGAGTCTGCACCCCATCAAGGCTCCTGGCCCAGATGGGATGCCGGCTCTATTTTTCCAACATTTTTGGGACACGGTAGGGGGTGATGTGACGAAAACAATCCAGAACATTTTTCGGCATGGAATTTTCCCTCAAGGTCTAAATGATTCTTGTATTGTGCTTATTCCGAAGACACCGCAATTCACCAACTTCAATCAAATCCGTCTGATTGCTCTATGCAACACAGCATACAAAGTTCTCTCCAAGATCATTGTGAATCGGTTGAGACCATTACTTCCTAATCTTATCTCCCCAAATCAGTCAGCTTTTGTGCCAGGGCGCTGGATAGGGGAGAACTCAATTATGGTCCAAGAGATCACTCATTCTATGAAGATGAAGAGGGGTGCTAAAGGTTTTATGGGCATTAAAATTGACCTACACAAAGCTTATGACCGGGTGGAAAGGAATGTTTTGCTCAATATGTTGAAAGCATTAGGTTTTGATGATAAGTTCAGATTATTGGTCTTCAGATGTGTTTCTTCTTTGAGGATGAAGCTACTGCTGAATGGTTCTACCTATGATCAAATTCCAGCGGAGAGAGGGATTCGACAGGGTGATCCTCTTTCACCGTTCCTATTTGTTCTATTTCTGGAAACACTCTCCCGAATGATCAATAAGCTTGAAAGAGATGGTGAGAT
The DNA here is from genome assembly GCA_003254975.1 of Ochetophila trinervis. Lineage (NCBI taxonomy): Eukaryota > Viridiplantae > Streptophyta > Magnoliopsida > Rosales > Rhamnaceae > Ochetophila > Ochetophila trinervis. Next base: position 33,150 of record QANX01008149.1, on the reverse strand, counting down.
ACAGGGAATTAAAGTGACAAGAATGGCTCCTACGATCACACATCTTTTCTTTGCTGATGATATTCTAATCTTTTGTAAAGCCTCAGTTGATCAAGCATCAAAAATCATTAAGTGTTTAGAATCGTTTTGTACTTCAACTGGTCAGAGTTTCAGCCATTCGAAATCAGGATGTTTTTTCTCTAAGAACATCCGTGGCAATCTTAAAGCTGCAATCAAGAGTTGCTTAAATATGAAAAAGCTGGATCATAATGTGAAGTACTTGGGCAATAATCTCTTCCCCAACAAACATCGAAAGCAAGATTTTGAAGCTTTGGCAAGGAAAATCACCTCTCGGTTTGATAGTTGGAAGGCTAAACTCCTCTCTCAAGCCGGAAGGGCCACCCTAGTCAAACATGTTATTTCGGCTATTCCTCTGTATTCCATGGCAGCCAATAAGGTCCCCACTAAAATTTGCAAGGAAGTCGAGAAGAGTTCAAGGTCTTTCTTATGGAGGGGTAATATAAATGAGAAGAAGGCTTGGTATCCGGTTGCTTGGAACAAGGTTTGCAAACCCAAAGCTTGTGGAGGCTTGGGTATTAGAAAGCTGAGTGAGATGAACTCAGCTTTGCTTGGAAAATTGGGATGGTCTTTGGCCAATGACTCCGGGAAATTATGGGTTCGTATTCTAAAGGCGAAGTATTTCCCACATGATGAATTTATGCCCTGTCGGAGAAGGAGGAATTGCTCAAGAGTTTGGCCAGCAATCCTGAACACCCGTAACATTCTAAAGAAAGGTATATGTTTCAAAGTGGGGAAAGGTAATAATATCAATTTCTGGGAAGACCCGTGGGTGCCCAACTTACCTGAGTTCAAACCAATTCCTAAGAATGAGGTTGTGAGGCAAAATTACGGAATGGTGCAATCTCTTATGGATAGCAATGAAGAGTGGAAGCTATCTATGCTTAATGAACTTTTCAATGTTGAGACGGTAACACGAATCTGTGAAATTTTTTGGGCAAACAGAGAGGCAGAGGACAGGTTGGTTTGGATGGGAAACCGAAATGGTGTCTTCTCAGTTAAATCTTACTACTGGATGGAAAACTGGGATGGGGAGAGACATGAACCCTGGTGGAAAAAACTTTGGAATAGCCATATTAATGAAAAACACAAATTCCTTGTGTGGAAGTTGGCCAACAGAGGCTTAAGCGTGGAGCAGAACCTATCTCACCGTGGAATGCAGCTAAGTAATGATAAATGCATGCATGGCTGTAATGCAGTGGAAAGTGAGGTCCACCTAATGTTTGATTGTCAGTTTGCAAGAGCTTTATGGTTTGCAACTCCTTGGGGATTAAAATGGGAAGCTCTCATTAGTAATGAGGATCCAAGAAGTGGTGGGATTCACATTTTTTTGGAGAAAATCTAGCACTCGAATTTGCTCCTTCCAAATGCAACCGAAAGTCATGAGGACCTAATTCTTTATAGTGTTATCATCTTTGAGCATTTATGGTGGGTTAGGAATGAAATGGTTTTCAAGGAAATTCACATCTCCTTGGAGGAGTCAATCAACACAGTGAGAAAGAAATTTGTTGAATTTAAACAGGCTTTGGGTAGCAGTTTGCATACTAAGGGGCTGTCCACGAGAGAAAGATTGTCAAGTCGATGGACACCTCCACTGAGAGGCTGGTTGAAAATTAATGTCGATGTAGCGGTAAGGAGGAATGGAAGCTATCTCAGCATGATGGCTCGGAATGTCACTGGTAATGTTGTTGAAGCCCACTCTTTCAAAGTTCACACCCGAGACTCGATGATTGCAGAGCTATGGGCAATCAGACAAGCTCTGTTGATATGCATCCACAATGGATGGAAGAATGTCGTGTGTGAATCTGATGCAAAGGGTGTGGTGTGTTGCTTAAATGAGGGTAATCCACAGTTGATGCACTGGTCAGCGGAAACACTACTAAACGATGCTCTCTGTTTTTGTAATTTCTTTGATTCCATTAGGTTTACTTGGTGTAATAGAGTTTGTAATAGCGTAGCCCATATGTGTGCGAAATGGGCGGCAGAAAATAACTTTTGTGGTCTGATCACTGAGGACCTCTTACCTCATAGTGTTCTTGACTGTATTGCTCTAGAAAAGGAAAACATCCCCTCTACTGGACCCAAGACAGCGGCTTGAGGGCTGTTTTATGTCTTTCTCTTTTGGTTTCAATGAAACACTTATCATTTCTATCAAAAAAACATATCATGGTGAAACTTGAATATTTACTTTCTCAGTTATAATTCAAGTTCTTTATCAACAAATTTATTCACTCATCTAATTCTAATTAGAGCAGTTCAAAAAATTGTCTACAAGACTTATCTGGTAGCATCCTCTCACAATCCATATGTTGTAAATAGACTGTGAGAGACCATCTTATTTTTGCTGATGATCAAGGGTTATTTGATAAGTATTAAGAATGAAATAACATGCTAATTCTTTTACCTCCAACTTTTTTAATTTATTAATCACCAGAAAAAAAAAATTATGATAAAATATTTATATGTAATATAATTAAACGAAAGAAATAAACCTCAAATCAAAGAATTTCTAGATTCGTCATAGGAATTTCCCCTCATTATATATATTCGGGAGATTAGACCCACAGCCTTTTTTTCTTTTTTTCTCTTTTCCTTTTCTATTTTAAAAACACAATTTAAGAAAGAAAACTGTGTTAAAGTAACAATTATCTTTACCTTTTCCCTTTTCAGCCAATTCCTTTTACAAAATCACTTTTATTTTTTTTTAAATTGTCTTCGCTACCATAACCGTTATCTTTTTTTGGTGAAAGGGATAACCGTTATCACATGTACACATATACATGCATGAAATTTCCTGGGTAGCGTGGAAAGAAGGATCTCCACAATTTTTTTTTGTTTTTTTTTTTTTTTGTTTTTATAAAATTGATTAATTATAAACTCATTAAATTTATTAATTAAATTTTTAATATTCAATTAGGTGACATTATTTGATTAATTTTTATTTTCATGATTGTAATGCATTATTAATTTATTAATCATTAACAACTTCTACATAATTGAATATACAAAATTTTGTTAATAAATTATGTCCATATAGCATTGCGGTTTAAAATTTTCATTCAAACACACTCCCACAAAACATACCAACAACTTTATTCGTGGAATCAAATGGCAACTTCTTCCCAAATCTTCATCTTCCTCATCTCCATTGCAGGTACATATACACTCTTTCTTCTCTCCAACTGATCAGTAGCTTTTTACTTATGAATTTTTTGTATGGAATATTCAGAAACACATCCCACCACCACATCTCGTATGAGGGATTCCTACAATACAACCATGTAAAAATGGTTGTACTATAACTATTATCCATAAATGGAGTAATGTAGTCTATAAATAAGGTAATATTATCTATAAATAAAGTAACATTATCCATAAAACGAAGTAATATTACTAAAATTCATAATCAAGTAATATTGTTTATAAATGAAGTAACAAAATTCTTAATGAAGTAATATTAATATGTTACTCTATTTGTGGACAATATTACTTCATTTGTGGATAATGTTACCTCATTTATGAACAATATTACTTCTTTTATAAATAGTGGTTATAGTACAACCATTTTTACATAGTTGTATTGTAGGTGGACCCCTCGTATGATGTATACTTATAGAACTGATGGGACTACATGCGAATAATATCTATTTTTGAAATATATATATATATATCCGTTTTTCATATTAATGTAAAAGATACATTTTTTAAAAGAAAAAGTCTCAAACAGGTAAAATATTTTATTCCATGAATTTTGATACAAAACCCGCCTAGTTGGGTTATTACCGTCCCCAACAGCTTGAGCATTTGACACGAAGTCAATTTTAAGATTTCAATTTCAATTTTTACACGTGTAAATCACGTGACCCGAAGACTCCAACATTTCTCATCCTCCCTCCCCGACCCAAAGACCCCAACAATTTCCCCCATCTGTGATACCCCTCTCTCCCCATCCGCGATTGCCGAATCAAAGCCCTCTGAAACTCATCCCTCCCCAACCGCGCCGAGCCTCGTGTGCAATTGCCCAGATCCTCCTTCCCAAGCGGCGCACCTCCCCAATTTGCAGAGACCAACCCCGGCCTCAGGGAATCTCCTCCCTCCCTCCCCAGCCACGCACCGAGCCCGATCCTGCGCAGCCCATCACTGACCCGACTCTGATTCTGTTTCCAGTTTTTTTTTTTTTTCTTTGTGGGCTGTACACATTGTGTTTTGTGATTGAAAAATTTGTTTTGTTGCCATTTATACGGCTATTATATTATTAATCAAGAATTTGTTCATTTAAAGAAAATTGTCGTTCTATGATTGCAAAATTTGTTTTGTTCGTTTATATGGTTTCTGAATGGCCGCTTTGTGATTGTAATGCCAAAACAAATTTTGCATAACTGAAAATATATGATTTTAATCAAGAATTTATTCGTTTAAAGGAAATCGTATTAAAAAATGTGGGCTGTAAAATGTAGAATACTGGCGAGGCTAAGGGAGGGAGGGAGGGAGGGAGGGCTCGATTGGTGGGGGAGGAAATTTTTTGGGGAAATTGGAACGCGTGGCTAAAGGGGGGGGGAGAGGGTCGGAGAAAGTTTTTGCAAACTTTGGGCCAGCACACATGCTGGTCACGAGAGGGTTGGGGACGTTAATAACCCGGCGCCGGGTTCTGGATTGTTTATTCCATATCAAGTAAGTCAAAAAATCATATTTAATTAAAAAAATTCCAAACAAAACATAATTATAGATTTTACTTAAAATTAAAAGAAAATTCCAAACAAAAAAAAGATGAAAGAAAATTAGCATATAGACTTTACTTTTTTTTTTTTTTTGGTAAAAATTTTGCTATTAAGCACAAAAAGGGCTTCCAAACGTAAGTTACAAAGAGGAGTGAATCTCTGCCATGTCAGCAAGCAGAGCATTCTCAAAATCAGCAAAAACGAAGAAGCTGAAGAATGTATTGCCAAAATGTCTGCAGGTAAGTTAGAGGCTCTGGCATTCCAGTGCAACCTCCATCCCTTGGCTGCCATAATTCTTCTAATAGCCAATATGTTGTCTCTAGTGCTCCACCCAGCTGGTTCCTTGTCTGAGTTAGCTTCTTTGACCACCGTGAGAGCGTCGGAAGAGAAAGAGAGCTGCACCAGCAACCCGAGTTAGTCCCTTGCCACAAACGCCAACGCAGCCATGCCATTAACAAAAGCAGCATCACAATTAATCTTCCACCATCCTAACTCTAGCCGAGAATAGCCAGCTTGACACACGGACCTGGGACGAAATCATCTACCGAGTGGTTCAAGAGCGAAGCAACTTCCAAAATAGAAACCTTGCCCCGGAACAGAGACTCATTCCTCATCTTCCAGCAACTGAACATCAAACACACAACAAAAAACATGACCAAGTTTCTATCCATAACACCAATGCAAACCGTAGCTGGAGGGTATAAACAGGAATCCACCAGCTCCTGCACTGTGGAGTATGACCATAAATCGATTTTGCTGGAAAACGCGAGTGCTCTGAAGCACGGGCACTCCTTAAACAAATGCAGAACATTTTCAATTTTGGCTCCACACAGACAGCAAGAGCTCTCTCCCACATCGAAGTGCATGTTCAACTTATCCCGGGTTGGGATAACATCAGCCAAAACTCTCCACACAAAAATCTTAAGACGTTCATGTAACTTGGACTGCCAAATCTTTTCCCATAGCACAAAGTCAGCAGCATCACTATTCCAATTGACATCGTATATAGCAGCTTCCCACCGAGAAGGTGCCTGTGTTGCTTCCAAGCCAAAAAGGCCTATCTTCCTCCTCCTGATTGTTAGGCCAAGAGGTTTTGAGAATAGCTTCCACAGTCTCAGTATTACAAAGGTGTCTCAGCACCGATACATTCCAACCAAAACCATCCTCCATCCTTAGTTCAACCACCTTGCTCCATTGTCTTGCATCCACCCCTTCCTTAAGTATGGGGGTTCGGTTAGGCAAGCTCTCAACCCACGAATCCGACCAAGGGTTGATAGTTAAGCCATTGCTAATTTTGTAGCAAACTCTTTTTTTAAGGAAGGGTCTCGAGCTCATAATGCTTTGCCACACAAGAGACGTACCACCGGATTTGTGGACCTCAAAGAAGGAATGGCATTTCAAATATTTGGCCTTAAGCACACGGGTCCAAAGAGAGTTATCCTCCAAGGCTAACTTCCATCCCAGCTTAGCAAGAAGGGTTGAATTGATATCCTTAAATCTTCGAAAACCCAGCCCTCCCAACCGTTTAGGTTTGCATATGTCCTTCCAAGCTTTGAGGGCAGTGAATCTGTTAGCATTAGGCCAAGACTCCCACTATAATTTCCTGATCAAAGCGTCCAACTAGCTACATACTCCAGAAAGGATTCGGTAAGTAGACATTGTATAAGTAGGTAAGGCTTGGATTACTGACTTAATAGAAGTAGCTTTACCTGCTTTGGAAAGTAAGTGCCGGCTCCAACCTTTCAAAACTCGATCGACTTTGACCGACAGGACTCGTGGTCAATACACTTCATTTATTCAATTGTTTAGACTATTGTTTTTCAGAAATTAGGATTTAATGAAGGGGACCGACAGGCCCATGGCCCTTTTAAAACAAATAAAATTTTATTTTTTAATTTTATATATTAAAGTATTCATTTAAATTATATTACTTCCATATGAGTTTAGAAAAATTCAAGACAAATTAAAAATTTTGAACTCTTTTAACCATTTTCTTTCAATATTCACCAGGAAAAAAAAAAAAAAAAAAAACAAATCTCTCTAGCTCTCTTCTCTCTCTTTTACAGTGTTTTTCATGTCTTCACTTTCAACAGCTTCCGTAACTCAAACAGTCACTTTTAATCAATTTATTTAGATAAATATACATATATATTGTGTCTTCTGTTTATTTACTTCTTTATATGTGGGGATTTTTTTATCTGGGGGAAAACATGAGAGTTTGATGCTCTAATGTTGGAAATTTTGTAACTTTTTATTTATTTATTTTGTTTTCTCTAACATTATGAGGTTGGCGTTGGGATTATTATTTTTAATTTTTTCCTTTGATGCTTTGAGGTCAGCGTTGAGATTTTTTTCTTTTTTTTTTATATGATCTGATGCAGAATTACTTTGTGTCTATTATTTATGTCTCTACGTCTAATATAACACCATTGATGCTTAAGTTGGTCCTCATAAGAACAAAATCATTTTCCTTTTAGATTCATCCTTCTTTTGCTCTCCGCATTGAGAATTAATTGCTCTTCAAAGAAAGCAAATGATGATGCTCTGTATTCCACCTCTAATTCCTTGCCTGCAATAACATAAGTTATACAACAATATTATTCATGATAAATATATAATATTGTTAATTATATATTGTTTCTTCTATTATTTTTTTTATATTGTTAATTAGAACTTTATTGATTTGTAGAAATATACTATCAAACAATTACTCTTATTCTTATTTTAATTTTTAATATCTTGTTATACTTGATTTTGAATCATTTTAGGTTTTTAGTTTATTTATTTTATATAAATTAATTGTAGATTAGTAGGATTGGAAATTATTTATCTTGTTGTGATTAATATTTACAAATAATTAGTTAAACTTATTTAGTCTAGTGCAATAGCTGAGTAAATTTTCAGATTTACATTATGGTCAAGCCAAAAATAATAGATGCATTTTCAAATTCTACTATAAAAAAAAAAAAATATATATATATATATATACAAATCTATTCTTCTTCTTCTTCTTTTTAGCTTTTTTCTTTTTTTGTATAATGAAAGAAAAAATAAATAGTAATATATTTGTTATATGCTTATTTACTTTTTTAACTATAGAATTTTATTTGATTATAATTTTTATTTTCGCATAACTATATTATTATACCATAGGGTATAGCTCTTTAATGAAAATTTTAAATCCGCTCATGGCTCCTCCTTAATAAAATTTTTGAATCCGCCCCGGGTTATAATTATATTTTTAGTTATGTATATAAAAAAATAATTTATTTTAATAAATATTAAATACTGTATTTTTATCTCTATATTTTAATTATATAATGTATTATACACATATATACCGAATTTATAAATTTTTTGCTTCTGTATTTTTTTTACCATTTTTTCTCATTCTAACAAAAGTTTATATTAGGTATAATATAAGCATTTTTTATGTTCCATATTTTACCAACGATAGGTATAAATAGTTTATACATGTAGGTATAAACAGTTTTTTCCATTGTATCTAGTATGATGTATACTTTTAGAAGTGGCGGGACCGCACAGAAATGTTCTGAATAAAAAATTACAATACAAACTTCTTTTTTTGGTAATAAATTACTATACAAACTTTTTTTTTCTTTTTTTTTTTTTTTTTAATATTACTATACATACTTTTTTTTTTTGGTAGATATTACATCAGAGGTGCTAAGTCACCCGATGCCTGGTTCCTTGAGGAACCCGAAAACACGGCTCCTTCCGTGTTTTAACATCTCAGCCATTTTGAAAAACTACGGTAAAAATTGTAACAGCTCGGTCAAAATTGAAAGCTTGAGTCAAAATTGGGGAAATTGCTAAACGGTGCGTTCCAATTCATTTTTCACCATTTGCAACCTCGGGCGCTCGAGCTCTTCACAACCGAAGCTTTGCGTTCCTCTGCACCACGGCTCGGGTACATTCAAATAGCACTTTGTAGTTATGCTTGAACCGAAGCTCTTCTCTGAGGGTCTGAAAAAACAGCCCCAATTTATATTTCCGATTGAATGGCATTATCCAGTTGCAGAAGCTTCTGGTTTGACTGGTGAGATATCTGAGGTGGAGCAGGGGACACGTAAAGCCCTAATTAATAGGGGATTTATATAATTTCTTGAAGTTGTAATTTTTATGCTTTAAGAGCTTGTTTGCCTATTGAGTTGTGATCTACGGAGGTAACAAAAACTGTAAAGTTTGCGGAAGAAAGGGAGGAAGGGATTTTGAGGGAAGGAAAGAAAAAAAACAAAACAGAAAAAAACGAGGGCCAGATAACATTGTATGTTAGTGTTTGGCGATTGAGTCTACATGAAATATGAAATATAAACTGCTTTAGGCAGTTCATTTTGATTCAAAATATACTTAAGTGATTATAACTAGTTAATTTTGGAGTATTTCTGTTCTCCAACTTCATTTTGATTGATCTGTTACTTTGGATTGCATTTGCCAAATTCATGTCGCTTTTGCATAAAAAAAGTAGAGCCCCTTGTATAAATTATTGTCTGACAATATCTCTTTTTTCTGGTTTGTTGAATTAATTAATTTGTACAGGTCCGAGGTATGTTTTAGGATTAGCTTTAGATTTCGCAGGGTATTTAGAACTCTGAGCAGTGGAGAAACTTTGCAGGGTATAATGGGCCTATAAAAAATTTGCACGGCATCGTGTATTTCTTTGGACTTGGTTTCTTGTTCTTCTTAATGTACTCGTTTTTGTTCAAGGAACAATTTAAATGAATGATAAAAGAATAAGCAAAAAATAGACGACCCCGTATAATCTTCTTATCATTGTTAGAATAATAGCATTCCACCGCCCAAAGTCTTAAAAGTTGGGCAGTCAGAAATGCACAAAAGTTGCCACCAAGCAAACTTTTACAGACTGACGTTGTAACTGCTGCACCAACTATTGCACCTATAAATATTAAAAGTCTTTCACAGAATGCAACCAGAGGAGCTTTGTCATTGAGTTTTTCTTCCAAAAAATGGCTATTACGTTCAACATTGCAAATTAAGAATATGATTACGACTGAAGAAGAGAAGAAGACATGGCACGATTGCAAAGAAGCTCTGTATGCATTTAATTTCAGCATTGAGGAAGCAGACAAGATACTTGGAAAAGCATAAGGTCAGTTTCATTCACCGTATTGAGGCGAAGAGCGTAAAAAGGAACAACCACATGCATTAATTCATATAGCTGGTGTAAGTTAAGAAAATGTTCCATTTGTCAATTTGGAAGATGATAGATATGTTGAGGAGAGAAAAGACAGAAGAACTTAGGATTAAGTTGGGCTTGCTTGTTGTCAGGAATTGAAATATGCCAGCAAGGGCAATATGAAAGCCCTGACTACATAATTATTGTATATTGAAACACTATCAAAAAATGGACGGCCTGATGACAAAGTCCATTTGTTCCAAAATATAGGTTAGTGATTATTAAAAAATTTAAACTTGACCAGAAAAATAAATAAATAAATAAATTCACTGAAGTATAGGTTTGGTAACGAACATTAGGAACAAAAGGCTTTTGCAGTATTCACCATTCATTATAAAACAGGAACTTAAAAAAAAGAAAAAAATTCTGGTGTAGTTGTTTAGTGGGCAAAGTCCATTTCAAATCCTTTTTTTTTTTCTTCCTTCCCTCTAAATCCCTTCCTCCCTTTCCTCCGCAAACTTTACTGTTTTTGTTGCCTCCGTAGATCACAACTCAATCGGCAAACAAGCTCTTAAAGCATAAAAATTACAACTTCAATAAATTATATACATCCCCTTGATAAACTGCTCCACCTCAAATATCTCACCAGTCAAACCAGAAGCTTTTGCAACTGGATAATGCCAGTCAACCAGAAATATAAATTGGAGCTGTTTTTTCAGACCCTCAAAGAGAAGCTTCGGTTCAAGCATAACTACAAAGTGCTATTTGAATGTATTCGAGCCGTGGTGCAGAGGAACGCGAAGCTTCGATTGTGAAGAGGAATGCTGGTTCTTGTGGGTTTCAGCTCTCCTCCCACGGAAATTTCAGCTCTCCTCCCACAGACATGAAGCCCCTAAAATTTTGGGGAAATTGAAACGCTGCGTTGTGAAATTTGACCAAGGCTGATTTTGACTTAACCCGTTCCCCCATTTCCTTCCCATTTGCAAGTGTTAGTTCGGCCTCGCTAAGGAACCCGAAATCAGGTTTCATAGCATTTCCCTTACTATACATGCTTGTTTATACATATTGTACCTAGATTGATATATGCTTTTAGTAGAGGTGGGATGTCATAGAAATGTCCTTTTTTTTTTTTCCTGGTGAATCTGTACAGAAATGTCTTGGATAAAAGAATTATGGGCAATGCTATGTGGAAAATTTGTTTATTAAATTTTGGTTATGGCAATTTATTAATAGTTAAATTTTAAAATTTTAAAAAATTAAACTTTAAAAATTAATACCAAATTATTTAATATCAAAAAGTTCGTTAGCAATTACTATAGGAATTTGTAAGAGAGGGGAGGCGGTGGGTTGCAAAAAAGTACTTGTTTTTTGTTCGGCTATCTAAATCGGACAGGTATTGCTATACTGGAGCGTCACAAAGAAAAAAGTAGTATTGTTTGTAGGGTTAGACTAGGGATGGTCAAAACCGAATTAAACTGTTCAAACCGAATTAAATTGTTGCTTTTGGTTTAGTTTGTAGAAGATAATGGTTTGGTTTGGTTTACTATGTTAAAAATTTGTCATTAATAGTTTGGTTTGCAGTTTAGATAATTTTTAGACCAGACTAAACCACAAACCACATTTAATATTATATACATTTATAATATTTTTTACTATTAATAATATATATAACTTATATATATTTTTAATTTTAAGTTTGGATTATAGTATTTTGTTTTAATTTAGATTTTGAATTGTAATATTTTTAATTTGAATTTAGTACTGTAGTATTAAAATTAGTTTAAATTTTGAACTACAAAATTAAATTTTAATTTTGTAGTTATTTTAGACTATAAAATTAAATGTCGCAATCTAAACCGTTAAACCAAACTGGACCAAACCGTTTATGAATGGTTTGGTTTGGTTTGATTGGTCCTAATGGTTTAATTTGGTTTGTTGCTAAGCTAAACCGTCATCTATTGTTTGGTCTGAATTTTTATAAAAAAACAGACGAAACCAAGCCGCGTCCACTCCTAAATTGGACTATAGTGAACCCAACAACTTCCTACATTGAATCTTGAATCATCCATGTATATTCTTTCTCAAAAAACAAAACAATAGAGACAAAAATGAAAAACAAAAAAGAAAGATTAAAAAAAAAAAGCCTATTTTCATTTTTACACCAATTAATAATATGGTTTACATTTTCCTTAAAATAGCTTGCCTCTTTTTTGTTTTTTTTGACGAATTAAAATAGCTGAACTTCCCTTGTTTGATTCTTGAAATAATGCTTTTAACATTAATTGTTCACTATTGTTTCAAAAAAAAAAAAAAAATCGATCCTACCTTTTGAATTTTCCTTAGTTATTTTATAATAATATATGTACTTTGTCACTAAGCAGCAACTAGCAAGTGAACAATCCAGCAAGAAGCAAATTTCCAAAATTGCTTGTTAATCAATCATTTTATCTTTTTCCACCATTAAAAACTATGAATTAATATACTTAACACCAACTTAGCAAAGCAAAACTCCAAAAGTGCCAGAGGGTATCTTTCAAAAAAAGGAAGAAATAGATTCCTTAACTAGTACTGTAAACAACATAATCTCCATCCTACCTTAGAGATGAGTGTGGGTTTGTATGTGTATGTATGTGTGTGTGGCAAGGACACCAAGTAAGAGTAAATTAATGGATCTAAAACTTGAAGATGGAGGCAAAAAGGCAGATAAGGAACTGGGTTGGGGAAAATCTTTACCAGTTCCTAGTGTCCAAGAGATGGTGAAGAATGATTCTGAGAGTGTTCCGGAAAGATACACAAAAGAATACCAAGACAGGCCAATAGATTCCACCTTCTCTCCCAATATGTCAGACAATATTCCAGTCATAAATTTCTCTTTGCTTGTCAATGGAGATGGAGATGAACTAAACAAGCTAGATTCTGCTTGCAAGGAATGGGGATTCTTCCAGGTATATATTATATATATATATATATATATATATATATTAATCTCACAAATCAATGCAAATTTTCTATACTTGAACTCTGCTATGATTAATTTTATATGGTGCATGGTTTCTTTTCTTTTCCTAGCTAATAAACCATGGTGTGGAAGTAGAGGTTTTACATAATATGAAGGCTGCTGTGGCAGCATTTTTTGATCTCCCACTTGAAGAGAAAAAGAAACATGCAATGGCAGAGAATGATGTTCAAGGATATGGGCAAGCATATGTGGCTTCAGAACATCAAAAGCTGGATTGGTGTGATCTTTCATTCTTGATAACTCAACCGCCCGAATGTCGAAACCTCAAGTACTGGCCAACCACACTACCAGGTTTCAAGTATGTAGCTTCATCATCTACACTAAAAAATTTCTCTACTCTTAGATCCTTTTGAGAGGGCTAATACTCTATTTCTAACCCAACATGTGATCTGTTCTTAAAACAGAGAGGCAGTCGATGAATACTCGAAAAAAGTTGAGAAAGTATCTGAGAAGACCATTGAATGTCTTTCACTATTGATGGGAATGGATAAACATGGTTTGAAAAGGTTGCATGGAGTGGTGAAACAATCGATGAGATTGAACTACTATCCACGGTGCTCCAAGCCTGACCTTGTTCTTGGTGTTAGTCCACATTCTGATGGAGGATCTATAACCTTTCTTCTGCAGGATGATGATATTACTGGTCTTCAAATTAAGTACACCGAAAGATGGATTCCTGTTAAGCCAATTCCAAATGCATTCGTCGTAAATGTCGGTGATATTATTGAGGTATTTACAGTTTACTCAAAAGATTTTGTACTGGAAAGATTTTATGTAAAGTCTTTTCCATTTGTTTGGATGAAAAAAATATGCAAATTTTATCATGGTTTTTCAGGCTTGGAGCAATGGGGTTTACAAAAGCATTGAGCACAGAGCTATTACGAATGCCAAAAAAGCAAGAATTTCCATTGCAACATTCACTCTTCCAGATGAGGAGGTCGAAATTGGTCCCGTGGAATCAATGATGGTTGATCGACCAAGACTGTACAGAAACGTTAAGTTCCTCGACTACCTTAAACAGTATTTAGAGAAGAAAATGGATGGAAAATCTCACACCAGCTTTCTCCAGTTAGGAAATTGATCGTGTGGAGTGTTATTATGTAGACTATGGAAAAAAAAGAAAAAAGAAAAAAAGACATGTACTACCAATAATAGTAATATCATACAATGTCATTATTTTTTGCCTTTTAAAAACCGATGGTTAATTAATCAGATCACAGGCAACAAAAAGAAAATGAGACAGTAGGCCATTCTCAGCCCGCCCTTATCAAGCTTGCCTGAAAATTTCTTTGGCAAAATAAATCCACATCACAATTAATTCTATTGCAGTGGTTTTTTTGGTCTCCTCTTTGCTTTACTGATTGGGATCTTCAAATCTGCAAAAAACATAGAGAAACTGATTAAAGAGGCGTCAGCGGAATACCCTCTCCGATGCCAAAGTTAGATAGAGTCACTATGAAAAGAGAAAGAAAGAAGAGAAAAGGAAAGAGAAGAAGAGAGAGTAGGGGGTAGGTTATCTTTTTCCAAAGAGATCTCCCTCTTTTGATGTTATATTTGCATATATATTAAGGATGGATGGTGGAGATTCTAGGATTTGGCATCCTTCCATTGCAGCTTTGCTTCATGACCAATCATTTATGAGTATTACCTTGATCATTGAGCTGAAGCTCAAATTCGAGAAAGAGCTTAATGCTCCCAAAGCTAAGCTCAAAATCGACCACGAGCAGAATGCTCTAATAGCTCATCGACTAAGAGCTCAGAAGCTCATCCACCAAGAGTTTGGAGCTTGGAAGCTCATCAACCAAAAGTTGAATACTTCTTGAGCCGGGCTAAGAGTCGATAGGGAACCGAGTGCTCCAATAGCTAAATCTTCACTGAACAGGGTTGAATACTTCAATAGAACGCTTCAAGAGCTAAACGTTCAAAACCTTAAAACTTGCGCCAACAGTCTTGCAGCCAAAATCCTCTGGCCTTTTTTTGGTTACATGTACCTTAATCACAAATAGGTCCTAGCAAGCTTATTACAACCTTCAAAAATTAATCTAATCTAAAAATTAAATCAATTTGAAAGCTATTAGTGTGGAAATATTTTCTTATAAAGTTCAATGGTCAAGATAAATTTCAAAAATGATTGGTTATGAAATAATTCCATTAGACCAATATTAATAAAAATCAAAAGGCCCAACTCTCCATCAGAAAAGAAAATAGCTTAATGTCATATGTTACAAGATCAAGAGAGTAAAGCATAACTTTAAAATCTCAACCTTTGATTTTCAATATATATGCAAAAATGATAGGTAGAAATCTTTTTGAAACCTAGAAATTGCAGCCCCCATTAGCTCTATGTCTCCCTTCTTTCCCTTTCTTTTCTTTCTTTCTCCTACCCATGCACACACAAGGCCATTGTCTTCCATTTTTCCTTGCTACTTCTTTCTTCTTTGCAACATAATCTTTGAGAGAATATAGAAAAAATTATTTGTGATGACACCGACTGACTTTGGCATAAGAGGAAAAACGCCGGCAGCTACCCCAAACACCAGTTTTTCCTTTGCTTTGTAGATGTAGAATTCTCAATCCGTGAAGCTAAGAGAAAACTAGAAAAATCAACGCAACAAATTCGCAGGCTTCATGCATTCAAAAATGCGATGGAAAAGCATCTATGTAAAACGAATAAGTAGGACACAAATACCAATGACCTCTAATAGAGTAAATAACAATTACTGATTACTTGATTTCAAAGTGTCCGTGCAGTGGAAAGTGCAAAATCATTGAACAAAGTCCTAGCAAAGATAAGTTGCAAGATTTGTGCCTCCCGAGTATAAAATGAAAATTGTCCCGAAGAACAAATACCGCAAGATCAAGATTGCCCACAAGAGGAACCATGTATTCTGGTTGCCTTGGATATACTTTGGACAGAAAAAAATAAAAATGGAAGGAAAATCCATATACTGAAATCGTAACGATCAGTGGGCAACCAAACTGAAAAACTTGGAACCATATGAACATGAACTCTGTAGCATGCAAATGTAGAACTTATTTAAGTTTTAAGAATGAAGAAAGAAAGCCAAGTTTCCTAAGGATGAATGTTTTGGCTGACAAATTGCCAAATATTAATTTCAGGTGTGACCTAAGGAAGAGTCTAAAACTCCTTGGTGGGTTTTCTCTTCTAGATAACCCAACAAACTTGGCTGACTAGCTCATTCTCAGGATAGCAGCAAAGAGAACTCTTCGAAAACCAGGAAAATGATTAATGGTACGCTGGAAAATATTTCCCAAAATAGATCAGCTTCAAAACAGATTCAAATCCTAGCCTCAAAATATTTGCTTGAATACTCACTTGACAACCCGTTACAGGTAAAAAGCATATACAATAACTTAGCTGGAAAATATAGTTCAATCTCACTTGATTTGAACTTTATCTTACCTAAATGTAATATAAACAGTATCAATCTGCCTCAAGATAACTTCCATTCATAGGAAAGTCAAAAAGCAAAAACAAATATCAGGAGAAAATTATGAACCAAGAGAATACATACCTTAAAACAAGCAACTCAATCACAAAAAATGCTAATTGGAAAAGAAAAAGGTGTTTCTTAACTTTGGAAATAATTAAATCCCATACAGACGAAAATTTCTGGACTCCCCCACAAACAGGCATTTCTCAACCTGGTAACATTTTTTGTACAGTCACGCATATTTCACTACCTCCTCCCTTTTTTTTTACACCCTTAAAAGTTGTACACTAATTTTTTATCTCCTCTGCAAGGGCATCAGGTGTGTTAACCATCTGAGCCGCAACTAGCCTGACTCTAGGTATATCCTCAAACTAACAATGTACAATTTTAAGTACAACCATCAAATTTTATTTCCTTCCGTCCATCTGAAAATGGATAGAGCTTTTTTACTACACATTAAGAAAGAAGAAAAGAGAGAGGCACTCATACTATCCTCAGTTAGCTGTACAATAACTCCCGTTCCCTATGCCATCTATGCAGTAGCCTGTGGCGTCAGAATGCTAATCCTCCTCTCTGCAAAATAACAAGCATTTGTTTAAATATACAGAATGAAGCTTTCAAGATATGCAGTAGCATAATGTTACTGTTTAACCCACTACAGCTAATGAAAATATCAATCCGAAACACAAGTTGGGGAAAATATGTAAATATTAATTGTCCAAGAAAGAAAAAATCTGTTAAGTATGCATCTCCTGGAAGATAATTGTATACATGTTTTAGTATGTCATTGGGAAAAAAAAAAATTAACCACATCATTTAACATATAGGCGTGGAGAAGAACCCAAAGATCATTTTTAAACTGCGTATCATGGACATCATTCTAATTTGAAAAGTCAATAAGATTTCAATTCTAAATGCCACCTTTCGTATAAGAGAAGGAATTTCAGGGCAAGCAAATAATGACCCTTGGATTTTAATGGAAAATAAATGTTCTTTCTACACCTAAATGGAAGAAAAAAGATAATATGTACCTGCAGTTTCTTTTAATTATATGTTTTAAGGGGTAAAGAACACACAGAGAGACAAATAGTTCTACAAACATGGGGTACAAAATGTAATAACTTTCTGAACAATTCCTTGGACTCATTAAATTACAGAAACCTCCATCCGGGAAGCACTTCAAATTCAATCCGTAGAAGTGCTCACTGACAATTAATTGTTAACTCATAGGTTGGAAAAAAATTTGATGCACCAATTTTCATAATAGAACTGGTTACTTTCTTCAGTACAAGCACAGTAAGAAAAACAGATGGTAAAGCAAAGAAAAATACCCCCAGCAGCAACAAGTTTCTCTACACGTGCAACTATATGCTTCCCGTAAGTATACTTCTTTAAAGCATTCAGATGAACCTTTATACGATTAAGGATTAGTTCAAGTTGCTGATCATCACAAGTTTCCAGCACTTTCTGTACAACATAGTTTGCGAACTGATCCTTCATCATCGCCTAAATCCAATTAACAAGTAACAGAACCAAATAAGAAAAGCAAAAAGGATATTCACTTTAAAATAAAGTCTGGAACCACACATGACCAGCAGAGATGATAGAGAGTAGAAGAAGAGAGTGGAGGAAGGAAGATAGGGTTTCAAACAGTAATGCAGATCCTATTATCAGTTCTGAGAAACCCCTTAATACAAGCAGCCTATTGTTTTTGACAGTCCAAGCCAAAGTGAAAATAAAACCACCATAATGAAATAGGAAATAACAAACTCTAAATTAATATTGAAGAAACCTTAAATAATATAAAAATCTCCAAAATAAATTAAAAGAGAGCCCTAAAGTGTCCATATATATATCCATCAAAGAGCTAATGGGAAGAGTTGATAATAACAAAGGCAACAGCCTTTGGGATTTAAAAATGTTGCATTGGTTTAACAGTAGGCATCAGTTCAATCGAAGTTTTAAAGAGCATGTGAAATGTAAAAAAGAAAACTTCATAGATCTAAAAGAGTTCACTAATCAAGCATTTTACACTCAGCTTTACCACTAATTCAAAGGCATTAAATTTCCATCAAAAAACTCAAAAGGCTTTATTTCTTAGAGAATCCACTATGCTATAACTTTATGACACTATTACATTCACCAAAAGAAAATTTATATTTTTTTTAATTAAAAAAAATTAACCCTTCTGTTAGTATCACCTACGAAATTAATTCTTAAGACTGCTAAATATTGTGGGAATCGTGAAAAATGAAGTATAAGATAGAAGGGAGAGATGGTACCAAAGAGGAATGCTTACGCTTGGTTATCCCAATTACAAAGCCCCACCAAACAGTTATCAAAAATAATCTTGTGCAATATTATTGTTTAACACAGTGCAAGCACATGTATACACGTTTTCACATCCTCAAGAATTATGCAAATTTGAGTCTAACAAATCCTAAATGAAGAATAATCAACTCACCAAGGCAATCTCAAAACAGAAAACTACAGTTTCAGTATTCAACTGATCTAGTCTCTACCCATGTCATTAATATAAGTTCAAGTAGTCCCTTCTCTTAGACATAAAGACAGTGCAGAAACTAAAGGATAAGGCTACTTTAAAGGAAGTAACAATCTGTCGCTCACAGTTCAGGAAAACCATTCATAAGAGCTTGACCAAAGACAAAAAGACAATCAAAGGATGCACATGCAGAGATAACAAAGATTATAATAAAAATAGAAAGATTATATTACAAACTACTTTGTAAAATAAGCCAACAAAATCTTGAACACATTTCAGATTCAGAACTAGCATACACATGGCTGTTTGCCAAACCTGAAGGGGCTCGTTTTCATCAGTAGAACCAAGCATCTCATTCACAAGGGTCTGACGTTCAATAGGAGTTCCAAAAGTTAAACATTTTTCTATGACATTTGAAGCAAACTTCTGCTGGCTCATTTGAACTATCTGCCCAGTTAGTTTCTTAATTATAGCTGTACGTTCATGTAGCTTTCCATGCTCCAGCACATGCTGCAAAAATATATGCCAAAAGTTCATTTCCAAAGAGGAGGGAGAAGGGGGGAAAGAGGGAGAGAGGGGGTGGGGGGGGGTGCAGAGAGAGAGAGTAAATACAGATACCATTAGCATATATAGCAGGGTCCTCACAATGTTTTTTTTATAATAAACTGATCACATAATTATCATGGATATATGATTGCACCAAAAAGAAACATCTGATATGATGTAGGACAGTCGTGCTAAATGCATTTGCATGTACCTGCCAGCCCTTGAATCAAAACTTAAGATACCAACTTATGTGAAATGTGGTTCAGATTGTTTCCTCCTTATTATAAGCGCTTGTGGCTCAGTTGGTGCTGCAGCTTACTTGTAGATTACACTTAGTAGCTTACTAGGAATCCAATCTTCTAAACATGGAGGATATAGATGTTGGAAAGTCAAATGACGAAAGGGTTACTGAGAGGAAAATCACTTCATCATCAACTTGACCTAATGGGTTCTGAGGCAGAATCAGAGATTAATGTAATTATTTCTAATTATCCTGTGTATCTTATCATGAGTTTTGTTTTTGTAAGTCACGCTCAATCACCAAAGTCAGATAATAATTGCAAGAGGTGATAATGATAATGCATCTAACAGTTTGTAAGTGCAATAACAAGCGCTCAAAACTACCATAATGCAGAGAATGGAGTTGAAAGAAAAGGAAATATGTCACTGAATTACCTCAAGTAATCCTAAAATAATTTATATAGCAACTCAATAAAAATAAAAAAGATACTAGGAAAGGTATGAACAACCCTTCCAATTTTAACATGGTGATTTAAATAAAAATGAAGAATCTGAATTATACATCTTTGACTGAACCATCATAATTAGACAGCAAAATCATGTACTTAGAACCATTATAATTTCATAAACCCACCTTTTGGACGACAAGCAACATCAAAAAACCATATTTGAACGAAAATGAAGTTACAAGTAAAAGAGCTACCTAGAAATAAAGACTAACCTGTACAACATAATTTCCATATTGGTCTTGTGCTAACATGCAAACAGACAGCAAAATCTCATCCATCATTATATGCTGCGTTTTGGGATCATGACAGTGCTCCAAGACTCTCTGTTACATCAAAGTTATACCACTTCAGAATTATAACTCTTACATCATTAATCATTTGTCCCAGTACTTTATCCAAAACAGTTAAACAAATACACATGTCATGTAATCATATGAAAAATTGTCTTGCATATGCATGTGTACATGATTAGAGCGGTTCTTAACCTGTATGACACGACAGCCATATGGATGAGTTGACAGCGTAACGACTTGATCATAAAAAGTTGAAACAATAAACTGTATGGCATCTTCAGGCACACATTCAATACACTTCTGGATGACATGATTCCCATTTTGATCACGTACACAGCGCATAATATGACCATCTAATTCAGTAACCATTTTAGTCTGCTGATCCAGATTGACAACTTCTATAGCCTGGACATTGAAACCAAAGCACATACAGTTTTATTGCAAAATCAGACTTGTCAGCATCTACTTATCAAACTTCTATATATATATATAGACAATTTACTGAAGTAAAGAATAAATAACTGTACAATTAAAACTAGAAAATAAACAAAAATATGTGATTTCCTAAATTATTGAGATTTGACATGTTGCTAGCTGATACCACAGTTCTCTTTAAGTAGAACAATAACACAAAGTTTTGTGGGTCATGAAATTCAAACAAGAGAATTACCCAAAGGGCCTAAAGTAATGGACCTACTTTAGGAAGTTGGAAAACCCAGAAAGGGTGATAAAAAGAGAGAATTCCTATCAGTATGAAATCGTTATTTCAGCAGGCAGCTAGCCCCTTTCTAAAATCCCAGGTGGCCCAGAAAATATTGTCATTTTGACTAACTTTCCAACAAAGGAATACCATACGAGTTAGATGGCATATTTAGCTTATGTATGCAAAACAAGGAGACACCAAAGAATAAAAGTAAGCTGTAAGCCTATTGCAGATCATGTCAGGAAGCCAAGATATAACACAGGAGATATCGATCTGCACATAACTTGTCAGAAACATAGGCCAACTAACTAAACATACCTTCTGGATCACTCGACAGCCATACATTTGAAGGCTAAGGGTCAGCACATGCCCAGTGAGCTGGTCAGCCAATTCTCTTATTTGGGATGCAGTTCCATGCTCAAAAAACTGAAGTCAAATAATAAACATTAGCCATGTTCAGAAGACAGTCCTTCTTTCCCAACCCTACATACTCTGGGAGTGCTTAAAGTCATCAATTCGAATGTATAATTAGCACGTATAATCAAAAGAGCCTAAAACATCAGTACCTTTTGGATTACATAATTACCAAACACATCAGTCATTAGAGAAAGGGCCTGGGGCATAATTTCATTGAAAACCATGTTCTTCTCTTCTGTTGTGGCAGTTTCAAGTTTTTGTTGAATAAAACGACTCCCATATTGATCAGCACTGTTCAAAAAAGGTATTAGTATAATGAACAATACTTATAGAAGCCAGATTATCAATTAAAACGAAAAAGACATAACCAGCAACATATATAAATAAATACCTGAACTCAACAACATGGCCAGCAATTTCTAAAAGTTCAAAACATTTAGTTTTGTTGCCTTTGAATTCATCTAGCAAAGAGGAAGGAAAACTTTCATCTAAGTTTCCACCAGCTTCAGAGTGCCAACCTCCCATAAGACCTCCTGACAAGTTCCTCATTCCAGAAGAAAAGCGCAAATTGCGCTCACTGTGCCTAACAGGACTACCTGATCCAACAGACAAGTTTGGAAGAAGGGGACCACCCATTGGGCTACCAGGATAGGACATCCCAAGACCAAATGCAGGATTTCCATAATAACCATGATTCATGCTCCCAGACTTACCAATATAGGGAACACCAAACTGTGATTTCTGAGGGGAAAGTAATGTGCCAAGATAAGCTTTCTGGAGTTCAAATAAATCCATATACGTATTACCCATGCCTTCCCTTTCCATTGTGGGGTCATTAAGAGTGGCAGGATACTCATTCGATCTCAAGTACTGCATGTACAACGGATCCATCATGGGCACCTGAAGAGCACTCCCTGCAGTGTGACTTCCCACTCTGCCGATATTCTGCATTTCAGCTGCTGCAGACAACATATTAGGGCCTAGGGCCAAGCCCCCTCCAAATGCTCCAGAATCCACACCACCCATTGCTGCAGCAGCATTTTCAAATAAGGGTGGTAAACTACCATTTCCAAGTGGACTTCCCATCACAGATGGAGATGAAGGACTAACAGCATACCCACCTAAACCATAGCTTGGAAATGAAGAATTAGTATTGTCCACACTTTGATAGTGGGAGGTCAAGCTTCCTCTGCCATTAAGATTTGGAGTAGAGGGTCCCTTCAAGTATGAGTTAGCAAGATCCACTTGTTCATCAGACATCAAGGAAGAGTTGTTCAGATCCATCCCAACCCCACTGCTTTTACCCATATTTTGGTAAGAGCCTTTAGCTGATTGGGGAAAAGAATGCAGATGATAATGCCCTGACTCAGACTTATTTAAATATGAATTCTGTTTGATATGATTTTGATCACCTTGTAAATTGAAGAGATTATGGCGGTTATCAATCTCATTTTGAATTTGAGAGCGTGCATGGTTCTCTTCATCTATCATTCCATTTGTTGACAGATTCATACCAGATAAAGCAGCTACCAGATCTTCAGATTCACCAATATTAGGTGAGACACCGTTGAATGAGTTTTGACCTGTAACAGTTCTTCTATCCATAGAGGTAGCCCTCACTCCTCCGACAGGTGGAATGCGAGGACTGGGAGCCCTAGCTACAAGCTGAGGATCAGGTGTGGTGCTTCTTGACAAGGAAGCACCTAAAGCAGATGCATAAGTATGAGATGCTGATGCACCAATGTTTTGGACAGCAGGCATACCCTGCTTATTTCCACCAGAGCGCAAAGCATCAATAGATCCCAAATCATGATGCAGATGAGCAAACTGCACTTCTGAAGATTCAAGACCATCATCAAATGCATTACGACTAGCTGGACGAGAAGGGTGCCTTGAGACAGACTTTGCATGACTCATATCATCCTAAAGTACAAAAAACAAAAATCAAAAGTAAATAAATAAATAAACATAAAGATGTTAACTTCAATGAACAAACTGCAAAATAGGGGAAGCTAATTCGTATACATAACTGACAGCATGATATCAATCAAACTTAAAAAGAAAAAAATGAAACCCAAAAAGTCTAGCTTCAAACTAGCTCAAAGAAGATAGGGATAAAAGAGGGAACATCGACATCCTCTAAACTAGCTCCAAATATTCAAATATCTTCAGTATTTTAAGCAAGAGGCAAGAGCTAATAATTTCCATCCCTGTTGAAGTTGACATTTCACAAACTATGCCATTCATAAAAGCATGCAACACATCATAACATCCGAGTGCAATATCAGTATTGAAACAAAATACTCATCTTTTTAGAAAATTAAATAGTCTAAAAAAAAGTCACATCCTGACATTACAAGTACATCATTTTTAAAACCTATCACGTCTTATTATTAACAAAAAATTCATAGAAATCAAGGACTCCAGTGACATTTTCTGTTTCACTATAAAGATGGCATGAGACATCCTCCGCAGGAAATCGTAATCAGGAACTAAGCTTTGCCAATATAATGCAGAAAGTACACATCTAAGAAGTACAACAAAACAAAGTGATTATTGTGAACCCTTAAATTAAACTTAAAACACTAAAGAAAACCAATGTCAAAGTGCGAATCAAATGGTGTGCAATAAAAACACAAAATACAGTATATTTACGCCTCTCCATCACAAAAATAACAACACCAAGAGAGACAATATTAAAGTAATCACGTAACAGATTCCAAAGAACCTGAGTAGCTTCAAATATCAAGATTCAAATAACAAACAAACCCCATACAAAAGAGTATATCAATTTACCTGAATGATCTCAGCAATAAACTTCTGCCTCCCAAGTCCAAACCCAGGCAACCCAATCAACCCATCACCGCCCCACTCGGCCGCACCCTTCCTGGACTCCACCTCAGTTTCCTCCTTCCCTCCAATCCCCGGTTGCACCGAAAAAAGAGACCTATTTGCATTCCCACCTTCACCAACCTTCCTCCTCTCCCCAATGCCTCCCACCGCCGAACTGCCGCCGCCGCCGCCACCTTGCAATCGCTGTGCAAAACGCCAGTCTTCCTTGGATAGCAGCGGAGGAGGAAGCCGCGGGTTGAGATTTACATTGGAATGGTAATAATTCACATAAGCAGGATCCGAACGAAGCTCTTCTTCGGTCACGAACCCTTTCCCACCATTTTTCTTGAAACCCGAGAGTACAGACGCATCGAACAACCCCCCAACAGCGTTCAGAGAACCTTCAACTGTTGGCGGGGCTGACCCACTTCGATACGGGTTCAGTTCCTTCTCTCGCTCGCTCGCTTCTTGCTGCCGCCTTTGCTCCCTAATCAACATGCTTAAATCCTCCCCATAATCTGGGTTTTTGAGCATCGATCGCATCGAAATCTCGGACATCATCTTCGTGTAAGTATCGGTAACCATATCACATATCAGAGAAAAAAAAAATTAAAAATAAACCAATGAAAACTGCCTCAAGATTGAAACTTTGAGCTGGGGATTAGCTCAAATCTGTTCAAAACCAGATGGGTTTGTTTATAAAAGCTTCAAAAAGTGGTTTTCCGATCAAAGACTACGAACCCATAGCTGAAAATTTTCACCCAAACTAAAAAACAAAAACAAAAACAAAAATTCACGCTTTGAGTTTTTGTTAGAATGGATTTTGTTCTACTGGGTTAGAATTTACTCAAATAAGATAAGGATCGGATTGATACTTCAGAGCTTAGATGATCGAAAATGGGTTCCGCCATTTTTACAGAAAGAAAAGAGAGAAGAGAGACAGAGGAGGAGGGAGACAGTGCAGTGTGAAATAGGGGAGTGATAAGCACGAGCAGTGGAAGGATCGGGACCGTTGGATATAACGAGTGACGGTAGGGATTGATTCTAAAGGGATTTGTTCTTACAAGGAGGTTTTTTAGGGTTTTATTTCTGTCTGTTGATTTAATGTTTAGTTTGCTCTATTTAATATTTTTTTGTTATTTCTAAAAAACTTAAATTAAAAATATTTTTTTCTTATTATATAATTTAGATACACTAATAGATACATCTTCTCTTTTTTTTTCTTGGAAAAATCCAATAGATACATTAAACATTGGCACGTTGCTTATTTTATATGGTTTTGCAGTGATTCTGTTTTTTTTTTTTTTTTGGTAATATTTGCAGTGATTCTTTGCATTGAAAAAGAAATTCCAAAATGTGTAGATTCTCTTAGTGTCTAGGAAAAAGCCAAGCTCTTTTCTTTTCTTTTTTTAATTTTCCTCCTTGTGGAAATATTTTGTCTCTCGCCAAACCATCTTTTTTAAAATGTTAATTAAATTAGTATTGAGATTTTACATTAAGATGCAAAAGACAATTAATAACCCAAGAAATTTAGAAAGAAAAAAAAACAATAAACCAAAAGAATATGATTATTTTTCGTTCAACAAAAATTATATATAAATTGGTTCAAAAAAAATATTTATAAATTGAATCAAGAATAACCATGTGATAATGAAAATAAATTTTGATGTATTATATATAAGAATTGATGCTCAGCAATTGAAAAATAAAAAGGGTCATTCTTAAGTTTGGGATGATTAAATGTCACATATAAAACAATGTTCATTCATACTCTAAGTGATGCTCACTATATATATATTTGGTAATAAGATTAGCACAATCATAATAGAAAAGAGCAATGCTGCATTATAAAATTTATTAATGAAATTTTGTATATATAACAATGTGATAATTTATTAATAATTAATAAACTAATAATATTTCATAATTTTATGAGATAAATCTAACAAAATAACATCATATCATTGAGTATATAAAAATAGTTAATAATTTTAATCATTTTAGAATTACTCTATACAAAAATTCAAAACCCTATTTGCTTTAGTTTATTATATGCCACATTAAAAAGTTGCAAAAAAATAAAACTGTTATAAGTTATTAATCTGAATAATGTTAGAAATATTACCTAATTAATAACAAATTTACTGTTTATACATGTGTCACTATTTGATTATTAATATTTAATTATATTTATATATTTAAATGTTTACTTATTCATATATAGATTATATAATATAATAATTAATAAAATAATAACATATACATAGATGATAAATTTATTAGTAAATTAGATTATATTTTTAACATTATTCTATGAATATTTTGAGATTTTATCATATTTTTCCTTACCCGAAATATGTTTATGGAGGCAACTAAATATTTATGATATTTAAAATTACCATATGACATTTTATCTTTAAGGTAAAAAATAAAAGACTAGTATTAGAGTTTGTACATAATTATGGTACCTTTTTCCAAACTTTGTTTTGTTTATTTATATATTGTTTTTTTTTTTAATAGAAAAAGTCAATAACAATTTAGCCAAGAATGAAAAATCAGAAATATCCAACTACAGAATGGTGCCTAGATTTCATACATATGAAGTGCTGTACTCGTAATTGACTGCCACGTCATCATAAAATAGCTTAAAAATAGGATTACGCTCCATCTTGGCGCGTTGCAAATTAGAAGACGACAGATGGCTCATATGATGGTCCAAAAGTGACTTACGAGTGGGTCCCTTCTTTTTGACCGCGCGTGATAGAAGTACTTTTTTGTCAAACAGGACAGACAGTGTCAAATGTCCAAAGTGGGAACGATAGAAAATATATTTTGACTCTTTTGTTGCTTGGCAACATGAGATTGGGCCATCAGAAGAATGGTATTCTTCTCTCTCTCTCTCACTTTTTATTTTTATTTTTTTATTCACCAAAAAAAAAACTTTTTTTGTAACATATTAATTGCTCCTTTGATTTCAATTAAAATACATCAAGATATTTTCCAATTTTAATAGAAATTTACAAATGCTAGTCATTTGTCGGATATATATAAATATTGCCAAGTGTTTTACTTGTTAATTCAATGGTTTGTGAAATTATAACATTCAGCCAATTAATAATTATCAAATAAGCTATAATCGATTAATGTCAATGCTATTTATATTTTAAAAAATAAATAGTTTCAATCAATAGAACACTACTGTTATCATCGGTTTATTAGAATTGTTAATTTTTAAATCATTGATATTTTTATTTTGGTTTTTGAACTTTTTTGGCATTTTGGTCTTTAAAATTTAATTTTTTGTTACATTTTAGTCTTTTAAAACTATTTTTAATTTAATTTTTACAAATTTTGAGGTGAGCAATGCAAGCAACGTGAAAGTGCCTTATGGAATTGCCTAATTTTATAATTTTATTATTTTCATATTGTAGTACGTTGTAGTTTCTATGCTTAAAAATGGCTAAATATTATAATAAAGTTCACGAACAAAAATGCCAACACAATGTACCAAAACCATATTGCAAATGTGAGCATAATTTGAGGACTAACAATATCAATAACTCCTTTTTCTTTTTATTTCTTTACACGTGGGATATATTTATGCAATTATTTTTTTTAAAAGAATAAATTAATGCATGCAAGAGACTTCAAAGTATTACAATATTATGCATTCAAATTCAATTTAAAAATCAAAATTTCTTTACTTTATAATAACTTTGCTTATTTATTAGAATGGGTTTTGAAGTTAAAGTTTGGAGTGATATGAAAATATGAATAATAATTAAAATGGGCTATTAGCTCCCCCAATAAAAAGTTGGATCGAACTAGCCCAAGTATCATTTTCATCACCCCAACTGTTGGGACAGGAAATATTTGTGCATATAATCTTGCAGTTGATCTGTAATACTAACATACTATCTTTTTTAATTCACCAAAAAAAATATATCTTTTTCACTTCCTACAATTGTTGACCTGAAGGCTGAATTTTGAATATATACATACATATATATATATGCGCATGATAATCATGGAAAAAACAAAACAAAAAACAAAGGATTAGGTACCAAATACGGTGAGTACATTAAAGCTCACTTTATGATAATCATGGAAAAAACAAAACAAAAAACAAAGGATTAGGTGCTAAATACGTTGATGGCCAATTAGGGTTGGTACATTAAAGCTCACTTCACCAAACTATTTCAATATTAGTAATGAGGCATGTACTTCCTGTAAAAACCCTTTTCAACATTGCCACCCACTTCAATTAAAAGCTACCCCTACACATATCCTCTGTAACAACTAACTTTATACAAACATAAAATTGTCCAATTATTATTCCAAAACAGAACATTCAAATCATTACCAAAATAAATAAATAATTTAAATGGTAAAGTTATTGTTTTCTCCATAATGATTTATGTTTGGACTCTCTACCTACACAAAGAAAAAACAGTATTCACAAAAAAAATATATATATAAATTTAAAATTAAAATTAAAAAAAAAAACTCACGGAACACCGTAGTGTGGAGACCAAGTGATTTTTTTGTTTATTTCTCACTATATGCATTAAACTTGGAATAGAATCGCATGACTTTATATCTATTTTTTTATTCATTATTTCATATATTAATTAAATCTTCGTTACATTGGAATCAAATTAATTTTATATCAATTTAGGGCTAGGGTTAATCCTAAATGTCCAACTTGTTAATTCATTATCATGGCACTTAAGAATATATGTTTGAAATTGCCAAAAAGGGAAAAAAAAAAATTGCAAACTTCATTACCATCTATTATATATACAAATTTTCTTTAATAAGCCATTCAAATCACTGACAGCCACTATTTTTTGGACAATCCCGAATTCGAAAAATCCCTTTCCTCCCATATATTTATATATAAGTGTATATTAATGATAATGATATTTGAATGAAATTAATAGACATGCATATTCCAATTATATTACAGAAAATGCTATTAGAACAATGTTCTAATCTATTGGATATTATGTAAAATACGCAATGAATTATATATCATATAAAGTAAAAGAAAAACTTACTTGGCAGAGCTAGTTTTCTGGGAAAAAAATTTCAAGTAAAGATGGTTTAATTGGTATGCTTCTCAAACTATATCCATGAAGTCGTTGTTCAAATACTATTCTCTTGTTTTTCGGTAAAAATTGATAAAATTATTATTGTTATATAAAGTAAAAGGAAAAGAAAATAGAAAACAAAAATGCATAGAAGCAGCAGAACTCCAATTAGGCTCATAGAATGTGATTTTTGGAAACCCTATGGATATTCCTTTTTGGATTAATTGGATCCCTCATTCCTTTTTAATATCTCTATCTTCTTTTTCTCGTTGTTCTATGTATATATGTGTGTGTACATGCAAATATGTGAAATTCTAGTCGTATCTCGTGTTTATTTTGATGTAGAATTTCACATTTTATTTTATTTTATTATTTTTTTTTTTTGATCAAAAAAAATGTGAAATTCTACATCAAAATAAACACGAGCCATATGCTGGAGAGATTTGATGTCATTTTACGTGGCCAGTAAACATATATATGTCTGACATTTCGCCAAAATAAAATCTCATATTCATATTTTGTCACCTAGTTACTAATTAACAAGCAAAAATCATAAGTTATGTGATTATTTTTCTTTTTGGTAATACGTACATGGTAATGAATATTGTACAAATGCTTCTAGTAATTGTCAATTTTGTTATCAAAACTTTAATATGGTAATGAATCTCGTTAAATTATTTACAAGCTAATTTGGATTCAACCCCAATATGGCACGGTTTAGGTAAGTTTATTTTTTTAGATCAAAATTTAAACTATAAACAAAAAATGTATTACTATTGAATCAAGCTTTCTCATACTAATAGGTAAGTCAAAGTATTAAAATATATATATATATATATATATATATATATATTATCCTGGATATCTTATAGAAAAGTGATGTCCGCGTTCTATTACTGGTAATTGGACATTGCTACCCAACACAATCTCCACCACAGCGCTTATAAATAATATTAAAAAATATGCATTGAATTTCAATGGAAAAATAAAAACCCTTAATTATTAATAAAAAAATATTTACAGCAGTGACTAATTTTATTTTATACATACACAACCTCAACATTTAATAATAAAAATGCTGATTAATTTATTAAAGTATCTATTTTATGATATTCACAACTAATGGGCAAAACTATATGCGCTCAGGATATTTTCCATAAAAACTATCTTATCTTTCATTCTTTGATTTCAGTGCACATGTATCCCAGTCGGTGCCAAAACTCATAGATAGATATATAATTACTTATAAATCTTTCCAAAGAGGTTATATAATATTATATATAAAATGTGATATATATATATATATATATATATGAAGATCATAGTGTGAGAGGTTGAGAGGTAGTCGCGAGCTTGATACTTTGCAACCCAAATATAAAATATTTTGTGCCCTTAATAAATACATATAGAATTGCCTGCACCTCCTCATCTTCTTGCCCACTAGCTTAATTAGTTTACACGTGAGGTTGTTTTGTGTCTTTGGGAAAAGCATGGTTCAATTCTTTGTTGTCCTTTCTTTAGCCCTAAATTAAATAATTTTGTTATTTTCAAAAAGAAGACAGATGTGGGCGGTGATAAGGGAGTTATCATGATTGAATATTTTAATAATTTTATTAGGATTGAAGCTATCAACATATATAGGACTTATTAGAGCTTTTATCATAATCAATAAGTTTTGGTGAATGGTATAAACGGTTAAGTTTTTACGACTGTAATTTTGAAAATTAAAATTTGAATTCAGATATGTTTTATATTTAACTATTTTAGATGGTTTTATATTAGTGTAGCCTAGTAGTAGGAGCCAGCTAAGCTTTTACATCTGCGAATATGGGAGTTAATGTTCGAGTCTTGGTAGTTATATTTGGACTCAAATACTCCTCTCCGCTGCTACCGCACAGGAAAATGAGATTTCAGCTACACGGGCTCCCATCGCGGACTGCAATGGTCTTAAAAGGACACATGAGTCAGTTCACTCTCTAAATAGCTCCTGAGCCTATAAATCCGTTACGGATATGCTCTTTTTTATCACCAAAAAAAACTATTTTAGATGGTTTCATAGGACAGTACGGATTGATGCAGAACGTATAACTTTGATACTATCTATCAACCAATTTTTTTCCAGAAAAAAAATAAAATTGGTAGATGCTATGTAAAGAAAGGTGAATGTTTCATTTATTATTTTCTAAGGCATTTAAAAAACTCATTAGATTCTTTTTTATTTTTGTATTTAATTAAGCACAATTTTAAGCGTATTATTTATTTATTTTCCTTCAATATAACATTTTTTTTAAGGTCGCACATCCACATTTACAGAGACGGGTTATATTATCAAACAAGGGTAAATTATATAAATTCCCTCTCTAGTTTCAATTTTATTTCACAAACTCCCCTTACCTTAGTCAAACTTATAATGTGATGGTCAACATGGTTTAATTTTTTTTATAATAACAAAAACACTTTCAATGTAAAAAATAATTATTCCATCTTTGCAAAAGTTAATTTATAAATAAATTTACTTGTCAACAAATTAAAGTAAACTATAGAATACCACCTTATGACAAAAAAATAATAATTAAAATCTGTTTATTTATATATGTTAATTTAAGGACAAATTATACAAACCTATTAAATTTTTTACCTAAATATTTTATAATGAAGGTATTTATGACAAAAAATCTACTCACAATGTGGATCAAATAGATATATTTTTTTTTGTTTTAATCCAATTTTGTTGGTCTAATTATTAACTAGGAAAATAACATTAGTGACCTATTTTCAGTTTTCTTTTTATATATTTAGCTAGTTTCGTGCTATATTGTATGCTCTAATAAGTCGCACTCAATGGGGTCAATTTTAATTTGCTATTTTATCTTTTCGGAAAAAAGAGAGTATAAATCACCTATTAAACTTGCGGTCTAGTGTAACGTCATAATATTACTATACACAAAACTTGGAGCTAGCCAAACTTTTATATATACGAGTATAAGAGTTGAGATTCGAATTTTGATAGCCTAATTTGGACTCAAATGCTTTTCTCCGCTGCTATTGTACGATGGAAATAGAGGTCTTAGCAACATGGCTCTCATCGCAGACTCTTATCAGGTTAAAAAGAGGCCTGTGGCAGTCCACTCACTAAATACCTACTAAATCTATGACTTTACTACAGATAAGTCATTTTTTATTAACCAAAAAAACAATATATTACTACACACTAATACATTAGATAAATTCAAGTTTTTATATAAACCTTGTGGTTGTTATATTAATTGATAAGTATATTTGAATAAAATATTAAATTTTAAAGATAAAATATTAATTCCCATATTTTTGTAGATGCCCTTTTATTTTTTTCGTGAGGCAGGTTCAGATCACAAAAATAAACTTTCCGTCGAGTTCTGTACAAAGGAAAATGTTTATAGTATTAAATATCGGATGCAAAATGTTTTTAGTATTAAATATGGGATGCAATCTTGTAGAACTATACGCATATATTATTTAACAATCATATATAAAATAAGATAAGAATTAAAATTCAAGAATAATTTATTTAATTTTCTACCATTTTTTTATATAAAAGACAAACACAATCTATTATAGAAACCAAATT